>CAJNOP010000961.1:496-16276 GCA_905250075.1 Rotaria sp. Silwood1 | reverse complement strand
CTATAGAAATTCAACTTAGTTGAGTTTCTATAGACAGTTTTGCACACTGTATGAGAAAATAGTAGCTGGGAAATGTTAGGAGATGAAAAAACAAAAACTATTTCCCCTCCCCCCCTTTCAAAAACTGAGCCGGTTTCTAAGAAATCAAGGTAACCAAGTATTTCTATTGTTTTTCTCGTAAGAACAGGCTTTAAAATTAAAACAAAAAGCATTTTTCAATGCAGTTTTGCTCGCTCTATTCAATCATAGAGAAATAAAAAATTTTAAAGTTCTGCTCAAATTTCGAATTAGTCGCACCTTAAGTATAGAGAAACTCACAAGCGCTTCGAAGTTCATTCGATAGCCCGAGTTTTAGGTTATTTTTGTGCCTGAAAGTCAGTTTGTCCATGTATCGTTTAACAGAACTTCAAGGTATTAAGAAAGCCTACTGAGGATACATAACGATGACGCCATAGTCTTTCAGATCAACTTTCCATATGCAAAATCAGAAGAAGTCAGCTTCTACTAAAGCTGGTTAGATAGCATTTTTCATGGCCTACAAAATCCTAAAACGATTGACATAGGTGAAGTTCTCATGAGATTCCTGTACTTCCACCTTGAATTCGCTCAGGAACTTGTTCCAAGTAGATCTTGACAAGCTCTATCGATAGGTATAATCAGATTTTCCATAACTCAAACGAGTCGCCTGTAAAATCGATTTTTCGATTTTTTCAATATGAATTCGAGATCTACTGGAGCGTATTTCCACCCCAATTCGCCCAGCACCTTGTCCGAAATGTTCTATTGTTGTTCCGACTAGACCTGTGTTAGCTCCGTAAGTTGATACAATCAGATTTTCCATTGCTCAAAACGGTCGCCTAAAAACTGGATCTTTCGATTTTTATTCCATGCGGACCAATTACTCTCAAAATATTTCCACCCTCGATTCTTCCAGAAACTTGTTCCAATTCCAGAATTCTTATTTCAAGTAGAACTCGACGTGCTCTGTCGAGCGGTGCAATCAAATTTTCCATTGCTCGAATCAGTCACCTATAAAATCGATTTTTTCGCTTTTGTTCCATTGAGGCCAATCATCTTGAAAAGGATTTCCTTGCCGGATTTCTCTATGCACTTAGTCCAAGTGTGCTATTCTTGTTCTAATCACAACTCGATGATATTTGGATGCAATAATAATAGCTAATTTTGTACAAGTTCCTCGAATGATCGCTGAAGGAAACGCTCAAGGGGAGCTGAGAATTCATTGGGAAAGAGTCGAAAAGTCTATTTTTAACTCGCGTCTTTTAACCTATGATATATGTGATTATATCAGTTGATAGAGCTCGTTGAGTTCTACTCGAAATAAGAATAGGACACTGGGAACAAGTTTCAGGGCGAATTAGGAGTGAAAATACTTTTCAGGGTATCCGAACTCCATGATGAGAAAACCGAAAAATTGATCTTCAAGACGATTGGCTTTGAGCTATGGTAAACTTGATTATATCAATTGATAGAGCTCATCGAGTTCTACTTGGAACAAGAAGAGGAAAATTGGAACAAGTTCCCGAGCTAATTTGGGGTGGATATAGTCGAACCTGGTGATGACTTCACGTACCTCAACCATTGAAATTAATAAAGATGGACCGATAAAAAGTGAAGAACCATACTGTAAAAATGATGTTGATTCGATATTTAATGTAACATAGTTGATTTATTATTTTTTTCTCCTAAAATCAGAAGAAGTTAACTCCTATCATCGCTGGTTGGACAGCATTTTTTACACGCTACAAAATCTTATAGCTCTTAAAATTACTAAAGGTGCGCGAAACTAAAAGCTAACGGCCATACTCTAAAGATTGTGTCCATTTTATCCATAGGTTATGGGTAACAGGCAGACAAACATCAACACTCATACCTAAACATAAGAAGTCCAACGGCTAATAGTGCAATGTAGCTGACAATCCTGGAGCAATAATCTCACGACATGGTAAGTTTCTATTTCCAGAAAATTTAAATAAAACGATTATGGGAAAAATTTCAAGGAAATTCAAATTAATACTTCGATAAATGGGCATAGAAAACAAATTTTAAAATAAATACTATGTAGCAATGAAGTCTACATTTGTAGGATTGGATTCAGTTAGGAAATTCATTTTAATATGAAAATTTTACAGGGATGAAGTGTATATTTTTTAGGCTGGATTGGGTCAAAAAATTCATTTTTATATGAAGAGTTTATAGGGATACATTATATATCAAGCCTCGAAATAGGCCACCCGGTCCGGCCTGGCCAGATCCGATCTATGGAGATTCTCATTCCGGATCAGGGAGTCTATGGGCTTTTTTATTTCAAACTGAATTCTAAAATCAAAAAAACCGCACCAATTTCTTCGGAATCAAACTTTTCTCGTTTGATACTACGTAGTCCCACTAAAAACCCTTAGTCCCCCCTAGTCCTGCAAAGTCCCCCTTAGTCCCCCTCACAAAAAGCTTAGTCCCCGCTTAGTCCCTTGTGCAGGGGACTAAAGCCTATAGTACACAAAGCCACAAGCACACCCTCACCCTCACTCGCGCGCCCACACCCGCACCATGGGTGTGGGTGTGTGTGTGGGTCCCAGATCAACACCCACACCCTCAGTCACTCCCCCCCCCTCACTCCTAGACTCACGTTTCAGTTTGAAATCAAGTATTATTTTTATTTGATAAATTCAGACTGAAATTAAATAGCCCATAGTATGGGATCAGGCGAGCCTCATCACCGAAGATCGGTGGGCCGAGCAGGTCTAAAATTCTGTCGGACCACCCGGCCTGAACTTTACTTCTTTTTTGTAAGGAATGTTTCCCAAGTAAGGAAAATCTTATTCTAATCGACTTTCTTCTAACTAGTAATCGATTAAAATTAAATTATTTGACTTTTAATCGATTTACATGACGATGGTCGTAAAACGAGTTTGCACAAGTTTTACGTTAGAAACTCAAACTTTTGGTCGTTTTTCGGTCTCCTCAGCTCAGAAAATCGGAAGTATCATACTAGATGAGACTTTGATACACATACCAGACGTTGAGATAGAATATCAATTAATACTGACTCATGTAAGAAAAAATTTTCATAAATTAGATTAGAATCAATTATTTTATGAATAGGTATCAATTAAAATGGTACTATTTGAATCCGATTAAAATCTGACTTGTCAGTTGTTAAGATAGATTTCATTTAATTGTCATCTGTTTCAATCAGTTTCCAAAAACCAATTTCAGTCGATAAGACCTTATTAATCGATTGAAAAGACTAAAATCAATTCAAATCTAGTTTTAAAGTTGAGAAATCGAACTTCAGTGAGAATTAAATAGTACCATTTTAACCGATTTTTAATAAAAAATAATCGATTTAATTCTGATTTTTCGTCAAAATTTTCTACATGAGTTATACACAAATCGCAACTGTAAATAATCAGGAAGCTTTATTGTACGAACATTTTGGAAAGATCACTTAGGCAATAAATGAACATCGAGCATTTATTCAGTTTGATGGCACTCCTTATCTACATACGAAGCTGAGTGACCTATCAACTGCATTAAGTGGTATGGACATCAATGAAGTGGAAGTGTTAACTATGTACTAAAATTAATAGTGTAACTAGAAACAGTAATCGATCTGACTCTTTGAAATTGATCAGTGGGCATTTCATTTGTGTAAGGTTCTTGCTAATAAATGATAGTGTTCCAGAACTTGGACTACCAACAAACGCATCTTACTCTTTCGATTCAGTAAGTAATTCGACTTATCTCTCGAGCTGTCTTTTTCAGGCTTTAAAAGTGTCTAATCTTATTCAACTCGTGATCACCATAATTAATAAACTCTTTATAATTATCTGATAAATTACTTCAGTGGCCGTTAAGTTTCACCATGTAGAAATCGTTTTTTTGCAAAAAAAATAATTATAATAGTACCATTCTGAGTCGGGTCGACTGCGCATGAACATTTTTTGGCCCAGTATGGGCCGAACCGGGTCACCAGAAAATCGTTCGATTTCGAAGCCTGGTGTATATCTTTGAGGATAGGTTGAGTCAGGGTTGGAATCGGACAGGTTTTTTCTGTCCGGTCCGGTCCGGTCCGGTTTGTAACCGGCCGGACGAATTTTACAGCCAAACTGGTAAAAATCCGGCGAAAATAACCGACCATAAAAGTATCTGTTAACATAAAATGTTGGCGAAGGGGAATTGAATATTCACATGCAGAAATCCCAACGTGGGACGATCAATTTACATTTACGAAAAATTTATAAATCCAAAAATAAATTTTAAGAAATTTAAATTAAAAATAAATTTTAAAAAGTTTTATTTATTTCGAATTTAAATCGGATTTACATAAATTTAAATCTTTTAAAATTATTTAAATCCAATTTAAAATTGTAATAAATAAACAGCAAATCGCCACCCTTAATCCGAAATGGAAACTAAAACTTGGAACTGAAACTCTCCCTTCATATTTTATAGCAAGATGTGTCGACTTTTCGAGCCCGATATCGATATAAATTAGCTATTCAGATCAAATCTGTTTTTCAACTCAATTTCAAAAGAGAAAAAAAAAGCAAATTTATAAAACATATAACATAAAAATGTAAATTTTTTATTTTTCTTGATTCAGGCAGCTGCGTAAGTACAACAAGAGAATAAATTATTTGATCAAGTTTAAATTGAGCGATGATAGAGATATAAAGAGAACAATCAATCGTTTATAGTCAAGTCGAAGACAAAATAGCTATTGAGTCTTTCGCAAACACATTCTTCTGACTTGAAAATATCATAAAAAAACCATTTTCAGTACAGAAAATTCTTGGATGCAAACAACAATTTTGTAATGATGAACTGGCAAAAATCCGGTTCTGTCCGGCCCGGTTTAACTTCTTGTCCGGTCTTGTCCGGTCCGGTCCGGTCCGGCCGGACCGGAACCGGATTGCCGGACCGGTTCCAACCCTGGGTTGAGTCAGGAAATTCATTTTAATATGAAAAGTTTATAGGGATAGAGTGTATATTTTTTGGGCTCGGTTGGATTGTGTCAGGAAAATCATTTTAATATGGAGAGTATATCGAGATATAGTGCATATCTCTGAGGTTGGGTTGGATCAGGAAATTCATTTCAATATGAAAGATTTATTGGAATGGACTGTATATTTTTGGAGCTCAGTTGGATTGAGTTGTGCCAGGAAATTTATCTTCATACGAAAAGTATATCGGTATATAGTGTATATCTTTCGGAGTGGGTTGTGTAGCGTTGGGCCAGGAAATTCATTTTCGACATGAAAAGTATAGAGGGCATGGCAGAGCATCACGGAATTTCAGAAAATGGAATTGTTCTTTCGGATGGGTGAAAGTTTAGCATTTTACTACAAAAAGAAGCGACATAAAAATAAATCTTCTGTATGAAAGTTCTTCAGCTTTTCACAAGCTTTATGAATGTCAGGCCATTTGTTACGAAGCATAACTGCATCGAATAAAAAAGTAAAAATACTATTCGTCACGGAATTTCAGTCGTCGCGGAATTTCGTCTTTTTTTGAACGTTTTGATGGCGAAGGGTTAAGAACTTAATATGTCAAATTGTCATGATAAAAATCCATCTTCTTTCCAATTCATCAGCAGTACACAGACAGTTTTATCGTTCCAATATGCCAGCCTTACTCTCACAACGAAATCACATTAGAATTTCAGCCTATTTTTCAGGCAAAAAATGCCATGTAACAATATACGAAACTCTTTTTAGATACGTACTAGATGAAAAATGGAGTTTATATCACTCGTCTACTACATATCTCAGAGCTTGCAACGTGTTTGAAAAGCAGTTGAGAGTGCACTTTTGATGGCAGAGACAGTTTACTTTCATTTTGTGATTTCGAACGCTCCTCATGCGCGGGAGACCGATGGCTAGCCATATAGATAGGGATATAGCGTATAGCTTTCAGGTTGTGTTGGGTCAGGAAATTCATTTTAATATGAAACGTTTATAGAGATGGAGAGTACATTTTTAGGGCTGCTTGGTTTGGGTTGGGTCAAGAAATTCATGTTAATATCAAAAGTATATAGGAATGTTGCGTACATCTTTGAGGATGGATTCAGTTGGGTTAGATCAGGAAATTCATTTTATTCTGACAACTATTTAGAACCGAAGGTTATATCTTTAGAGTTGGTCAGTTGAAATATTCTGCGGATATCCTTCAAACCTCAATTAAGTAGTAGTAAAGGAGATATAGGAGAGACCAGTTATAGAGTAATTCAAGGTGCGAAAGATACAGAAGATATTGACTGAGTAGGCAACAACGCACAAGACAACTCATATAGTGTGGCTGCCTCGAAATCATGGAACGCCTCCATCAACACACAAAGACACTGTATCAATCCTATCGTAGGCGCCTCTATAACAGATATCTTATACATCTCGTATGCCATCATCTGACTTACTTGCTGAGAGAACACTCAAAGAATATTTTATTGCATTCCCTCAATCCATAAGAATCTGACTACCGTTCAATATTCTTAATCAAGCGCCGATGACCAACAACAGGAACTGTATCAGTACTAATTCTCTTATGCGCACCCACAGATGAAATCCATCATTTTCTTCGTTTACACTAACATAAAGCAGCAAAGATTTTTTTTAGAATATATTTTAGAAGTCAAACAGATATTGAACCAACTATCTGGAAGCGCTAAGCGTTATTTCTGAGGTAGAAGTCACTGAATGACGAGTTTCCATATAGCCAGCGCTAAGAATATGAATTTCCTAATCCAATCGAACCCAACCCCAAAGATATGCACTATATTGCTATATACTTTTCATATTAAAATGAATTTCCTGACCCAAGCCACTTCCAAAAGATATGTGCCTAATTTATATATACTCTTCATATTAAATTAAATTTCCTGATATAAGGAACGGTATATTGCCTGTTATATCCTTTCAATTGAACCAATGAGTATGAATTTCGGGCTTTGCATGATGTGTGATTAATCGACTTCGTCAGAGCTGTGGTTCTTAGCTCTTATGTGTGATTAGGCAAAGATGTGCTGAAATTTGCATTTCCTGGAAATAGAAATTTACCACGCCCTCAATAATCTAAGATAGCTTAGAGAACTTAAATGCCAACAGTGGCATCAATCATCTATCATATTTGATGTCCCATTTTATTATTGAAAAGAAGAAAATGAATAGAAATGATATCAGACTACATAAATACCTCTTAAAACAGTATCTACGAGTCACTGCACGAGAAACACGACCGAACCTGCTCAATCGATAATTTCCGAATTCGATGAAAGTTAACCTATTCTGTAGAGCAAATATTTTCAGGTATGTAGCCAAATTTTTAGACTTAAAGGATCAGTTTCGACTGAGATATGATAATCCCTTTAAAAGCACCCAAAATGGGTTTTATCAATTTAAGGCGTTTTTTTCTCAATTTTTCCAATTGAAATATTTTCATAATATCTCCTCATCAGTGCGTAATAGAGTTCTGAGATGGGCCACACAAATATCAAGTCCAATCATGGCCATGTTCTGAAAAAATCTTCATTGAATTTTTTACTATGGTGCTAGGACAATTCGTTGCGGACAATTCGTTGCATGGACAATTCGTTGCAAGGACAACTCGTTGCAAGGACAATTCGTTGCATGGACAATTCGTTGCAAGGACAACTCGTTGCAAGGACAATTCGTTGCATGGACAATTCGTCGCAGGTTTATTAAATTGACGTGTTATATATCAACATAATGATATACGTATGAGTAAGTGTTTTATTGTTTTTTTTTATTAAATGACAAAGATAAATATAACATCTAACAAAAAACATTACAACAAACAAAGTAAACCCATTCTCATCGTTTAAAAACTTATATTTTACCTTTGTGCGATCACGATTCTGACAGCGAAATATAAGTTTTACATTAGTACATCGTTCTAAATTATATATATGAGAATCATAAACCACTAATGGTTTTCCTCTTTCACTTGAAAATTTTTCTATTTTAGACATTGTAATAATGTTTATCACGACTTTTGAGAAATTAATTTAAGAAAAGAGACCTATCCTATAAAATTGTTGTCTATATATAGATTGTGAATCGATTAGACGCTCAATATATTATTAGATATTATTAGAGGTGTTCTCTTAATTATATTTTCTTTTTCATCAAGTTCAAAAGGATCACAAAAAAATAAGTACTTTATGTTTTATTCTAATTTTCATTCTGTCAGAGTGATTAACAGGATTATCGACTAATCAATCAACTATGCGACAAATTGTTTATTCTACAGATTATTCATTCAACGGGTTATTCATGTAAAGAATTGTCATTGCAACGAATTGTCCTTGCAACGAATTCTCGTTGCAACGAATTGTCCTGCAACGAATTGTCCTGCAACGAATTGTCCTGCAACGAATTGTCCTGCAACGAATTGTCCATGCAACGAATTGTCCGCAACGAATTGTCCGCAACGAATTGTCCTGTAACGAATTGTCCGGTCACCTTTTACTATAGCTCTGCTCTCCTGCCCAAAAGGAGCGTATCTTCGTAATAGGCTTGCTCTGGATCAGTGTGCTAGAATTCGTTGAAATTTTTTTCTCAAAGACTACTACCATAGTCCTACTTGACCATGCAATCAAAAGTTTGGGATCTCGAAATTTGACTTGACAAGCATCATCACCAAATAATATCATTTTCTCTACAGTAAGGTGTGAAGAGGATTTGGAGTAATTTTAGCATAATTAGAAAATAAAGATCGCTTTACGTAAAACTTTCAGCAATTATAGAAGGACAAAGTTAGCAGTCATTCCTACAAGTTTCAGCTTAATCGATAAATCTTTCACCCTATTTTGATATTCTATTAGATAAGCATCTTTATGGTCTTTAGGACTATATGAATAATGAAAGATCTGATTCACATGGTTTAATAGTCGATTTATATACCATTCGATAGAAAATTTAACGCTGAACAAACCTATCTAATTGATTTTAAGATAAAATAAAAAAATGACAATAAAAAAGTTAAATATATTCTCCATCATGCATCCTGCATCGAAGCCATCACAAAGAAGTCACGATTATCATGTTCAATCAAAAATTGTGGATTTAGATGAAAACTATCCCATTTTGTTGAGCAAATGTTTTTGAATATTTAGCCAAATTTTTAGATCAAAGAGATGAATTTTGACTGGGATATGATGACCCTACTAATAGCACCCAAAATAGCTTTTCATCAATTTAAGTCATTTTTTGTCAATTATCCATTTGAGATGTTTTCACGATATGCATACATTTTGGGATGGGTACTACAGTTATCATATCCAACAGTGTCTTTGTTCAATTAATTGAGTATTATCGAAGTCAATCATTTGTCACAAAAAATGTCATAGTAACATGACTATTCTTCTCGTTGAAAACACATAATAGTTATGCTTTTCCTCTGTTCAATAGATTAGATCAAAGATGTGTTGTAAACCGGCAACCTCTGGCATAATTTCATGGCCGTTATGTATGTGGTAATGCGAAATATGTAAGATGTGAAAAATACAAAGAAAATCAAACTTGCAGACCTATGGTTCGACTAATATATCGTATTCTCGATAGTACTAATGTGATTTCATCACGCTTGAAGGGAGCATCAGTAAAAGAGAATGAAAAATTTATATTTAAAGCAGTTCATAAAAACTGAACGAATTATCAGTGGCCCAAGTCTTTGTGGCGTATTATCTATGCCAATAGTAAGCGCATATTCCGTGCTTCTACAATAGGTATTGATCTTCTTATTACGAGTAGTTTGAGAAGTAATATTGATTTCCTCTACATGTACCATCTGATAGTCTGTCTAAGGTGTCAAGCGGAATGGTCAACATTGCAACTACTATCTCTGATTTATGTATGCTTACTTTTCATGAAGAAGCGATTAAACTGTTTTTTTTTGAAAATTACTTAAGGTTATAAGATTTATTTATGAAATACGTTAGCTTTATCGAATATGTACATTGCCATTATTTACAATATTGAAAATTCTTTTCGAGAACGCAAGAGCATGCAGAAGTTTTTACCATCTGGCTCTCTTTTTTCGATTGATATGCTCACGTATTTGCATATCTTCTTTATGTGAGCGAATATACTAGATATCTATTGGTGTATGGCTATACTTAAGATGAAACTATGCCGTGTTCTTTATCTTGTTAAACTATATATATTCTTCTTGAAATGGAAAATCATCCTCTTAATACGGAATAGTGTTAATCGAAAGTTCCAAAAGCTATTCTCTTAGGATTATATATACTCAGGATGGAATATTATCACTCAGACAAATTGATCTCAGTTTATCTACATTCAATTTTATCATAGGACAGAACTATTGATCTGTTAAATGACAATTGGCAAAAGTAGAACATAAACGATGCCGACCCGATGGTGAAACTATATACATATGACTATCACTTTGTTCATGAAATAATAAGACATAAAATCTAACTCTGAGTTTGTGATAGCGAATCAAGAAGAGCGTGCAAGATAAATTACGGAATCGATGAAGTTTCCATAGACCGCGTGATTATCAATATGTATAATGTATCTTAAACTGAGAAAACAAACTATACCCATAACTTTATTAATGACAGCGTTTCTATAACGTCAAGTATGTTTTATAGTGAAAATTGATTGTAGTTAAAAGGAATTATCCATTCGTAGACAGGAGAATTATATTTATTTATCATCATATTCGACGATATACGCAAATATAGACTTTTATTCATGAAAAACCTGGTAACAAAAATCGCAAATATGACATAAGAAAGATAATACTACTCTGGGACTACATACTTTCGGTCACATTTCATGATCACGAACTTTTTATTGCATGGTTGAGTAGCACTAAGTTAACGGTCCTTGGAGAAAAGGTGAGAAAATTTTATCAATTCGATTCGTAAGCATTCTACTACGAGGTCAGCTACTTTGAAGCCTAATATTTAATTAAACCAGCCTGAAGTAAAAACTTCATTGAGAGTTGGTCACCACATGACTATGATTAGATATGATAGCTGTAGTACCCATCCTAAAATGTATACATGGTGAAAGCTTCAGAACTCTACTCCGTACTGGTGAGATATCGTGAAAACATCTCAAATAAATAATTGACAAAAAATGATTTAAATTGATAAAAAGCCATTTTGAGTGCTTTTAAATAGATTATTATATCTCAGCCGAAACTCATTCTTTAAGTCTAAAAATTTGGCTACATACCTAAAAACTTTTGCCCTACAAAATTGGTTAACTTTCATCGAAATCGGAAATTATCGATTGAGCAGTTTCGGTCGTGTTTCTTGTGCAGTGACTCCTATGTATTTTATCAAAGTGATTCCACTTTTCGGATTGTATAAATCATAGGATTGTGTCGTTCTTCCAAAGTGTCACATAACGATTTATGACACAGGCTAGCTTCTTTCCACTTTAACAGAAAATACGAAACAACTATGTTATAATAAATATAAAATCAACATCGTTTTCACCGTCTCGTCCTTCACTTTTATTTGGCACACGTTTAACAATTTTAAAAGTTGCAGGAAATTGTACCCTGTTAAAGATTCAACCTAACTAGCTACAATAGAAGCTGGCTTCTTCTGATTTTAACAGGAATAATTAATCTATTATGTTGTATTAGAGGAAAAAATAATCGACATCGTTTTTTACAGTATGGTCCTTCACTTTTTTTGCCGACCTTTAATAATTTTAAAAGTTGCAGGATTTTGTAGTCCATGAAAGATGCCAGTTGATTACCTATAATAAAAGTTGGCTTCTTCTAATTTTAGGAGAAATCATAAATCAATAATCGTGCTATAGATATAAAATCGACATCAGTTTTTACAGTATAGTCCTGGTTTTTTTGTTTGGTCCATGTTTAATAATTTGAAAAGTTGTATGGTTTTGTAGCCCATGAAAGATGCTATCTATCTAGCTACAATGGAAGTTGGGTTGTTCTAATTTTATGGGAAATAATAAATCAATTATGTTTTACTAGATGTAAGATGGATATCGGTTTTTACAGTATAATCTTTGACTTTTTTTGTACCCCCCGACTTGAACAACTTTGAAAGTTGTAGAATTTTGTAGCCCGAGAAAAATGCTACCTAACCAGCTATAATAGCAGCTAGTTTCTTCTGATTGTGCATATTGAAAGTTGGTCTCAAAGACTATAATATCATCGTGATATATTTTCAGTAGAACTCTTGTGTTCCATGAAGTTCTCTTAAACGATACATTGACAAGTTGACTTTCAGATACAAATATGATCTGAATCTCGGACTATCAAATGAATTTCAAAGCACTTGTAATTCTTTCTATACTTATATGCAAAGGTGCTTAGTTTGACATATACGTGTTATCGAGTTCAAGGAATAATTTAGGATATCCATATGATAAATATATAGATGAGAAAATCTTCAAATTTACCTGAAGTGTAGCTCAAATCTAGTATCAAAATACTTAGCGATCAATATTCTGGCATCTTATATATGTTTTTGCAGAATTCGATGTGAAAAAGTCCTCTGAGCTAAATCAGGTTCTTGTGCACCTTTGTCCTTTTATTGAGAAGTAACAGTTTTTTAGTGTTGGTTTTCTTGAAAAACGAAGGATTAAAGGTAATGTGATGCAATAAACAGAATAGTTGTTAGATTTGCTTGAACTGAATAAATGCAATACTCATGAGTAGTTCATTTACAGGCAAAATGGCTAGTGTGTTCGCTTTACCAACATTTTCTTGCTGAACATTTGCTTTATCTGCCTTACAGCTAAAATGAATGCATACTATATTCATGAAAACATTCATTAAAAATCGAAAATAGCACTGAGTGAGCTGAACAACTAGAATTAGATAGTGAAAGATGGAGAATCGCATGATATCAGTTTTAGAATTTTTTGTTGAAGTTTGTAAGCAGGAATGAGTAAATTGACTACTAATTAAGATTTTTGCTGGTTCTTTGCTAGATTGTTCACTTCACTAGCAGTTTTTTGGTGATTGTTCGCTTTGTCAACATTGCAGATCAAGCTAAAGTTTGAGATATCTCATTTTATAGCGTTAACTATGCAATTATTAGAGTACCTACAAATAAGTTTGTTTTATATAGGTGGATGCAGAAATTAATTCACTTTCCAGTGCTCCAAAAAGAATTTTAGGCCTTAAAATAACTGAGATGCAGATTAAGAGTGATTTTATCCTAAAATTCTGCAACATATATAAATTCTACGCTAGAGGCTCATTAAAATTAGCGCTTTGTGTGGTCCGTTTTCTTAGTTAGGTGTGAAAGTAAATTCGCTATTCAATCGAACTTAAACTGTACTAGTGAGCCAAAGTGTTTTTCCTGAAATTTCTGTTTTGTTAATGTCACGAAGATTAGCAGAGGCTTGGAGTACTGCTCGTTGAAATTTGCTCATAAACATATGTAAACCTTTTGATTCTCTGAAATGGATACATAATTCAATCTTCTATTAAATGCTGATATTTCAGTTCCAGAGTATCAGGGAAAAAGTAGTTTGAGCTTTGAATATCGGTACTAACACTTCATTTGAGTGATATTTCGTTCTGATATTGGATGTGAAACTTCTAGAGTCACCTAATGGTCTGAAGTGGATGCTGAATTTGATTTTATATCCACTGATTCTATTTTTGTAAGGGTTATCGAACAACACTGGCTTTGTGCTCAAAATATTACTATTATGACACCATTAAGACAGTATTCCTTTTTGACATACTCTAAAAAAATCCATATTGTGGGAAGCCCAAAAAAGAGATTTCTAGATTAAGGATAGGCAATTCCAGAAAGAAACCATACTGCCGACTCCGATTTTTACTGGCACAAAACTTAGAATAAGAAATATTTTCATAGAAGACAATACACTTTTTTCTCCATTTTCTAAAAATTAATTGATTGAGGGATTTTTTTAGTCATTGAGTTTATGAAGCTTTTTTTTCTTTATAAAGATATGAGTTTGGAAAAAAGGGCCCTCATAGGCACTGCATCCTAACATGCTCTTTCATATGAAAAAACGATGAACTAAATTGAATGAACACCCATCGAGATTTCGTGCGTATGCGATAAGCTATTTTTTGACCCTTGTTTAGTTCGTAGGTACCTTATGCATCAGGATAGGACGCTGAAAATTTTATCACAGACGTACTTTTACATCCCCAACAGATCCCCAAAGTTTCATGCTATCACGATGTTCTGGAGCTGAGATCGAATTTTTAGGGGGGGGGGCTTAAGACTGCCATTGACAAGCCAATTTATTTACTTCTCATATTGAGAAAAAAACACTCATACAGCACGACCAACGGAGTGAAATGCGCTAAGTTTAATGACAATTTTGATGAAGGTCGAAGGGAGACTTGATATCAGTTTTATTATAATTCAGGAAGTTTATTCAATGTTTATTGAAAGTGTGACCTCGATGCATGTGTGTTTGAAGAGAATTCGAATACTAATACTGAAAGTTTAACTTCTCTATTTTCACATATTTTTCTACACTTTTCCTTATCGCATATAGATATTAGTAGATTGCAATTAGTTTGTTTTCAATGAATGCTCGATTTCATATAATAATACGAAATAAATAGTCTGCCAATACGAAAAAAAGACTTATGGCATTCATACTGGCAATTCTGTCTCACGAATTCTAAATATGACAGTTAGTTAAAAAGAAAAAGAAGGCTAGTGCATAGTTTAGCGCACTCTACTCTGTAAAAAAAAACGCTGTCAGACTGAACCTTAAAAGGTTCTAGATTTGGGTACCATTTTAAGAACCTTTTAAGGTTCGAGCATAATCGGGTTCCATCTTGTACCTTTTTTTCCTGCGTGAAAAAATGGTTTTAACCGGAGAAAAAAAGATCCATTTAACAACCTCAATCCCGTTCTCTTAATATTATCAAGGTTTGCTGTGGACACCTAGCTAAGCGCAATAATCCAATCCATCTATTGTCAACGAGATAGAGAACTGCGATACCTAACAAAGAATCTTTACCACCTTGTTTATCATTGTACTCATCCACACTTGCAGCAGGTTGAACAACGCCAGATATTCTCTTCTCTCTCCAAAAGCTGCTGTTTACTATTCACACGATCCTAAATGGAAACAACAATAATTTACTGCATAAGACAGAACTTACCATTGAATTGTTATTTGTCATCAACCTAAATAGAAAAAAAAATTGTTTATTATTTAAATTGAAATTTACCTTTCAATTGTCGTTTGTCACAAACCTAAATAGAAAGAAAAATTGCCTATTATTTAAATAAAAGCTCACCATTGAATTGTTATTTGTCATCAGCCTAAATAGAAAAAAAAATTGTTTATCATTTGAACAGAAATTTACCTTTCAATTGTTATTTATCATAAACCTAAATAGAAAGAAAAATTTATTATTTAAATAGAAAGTTACCTTTCAATTGTTGTTTGTCATGAACCTAAAAAAGAAAAAGAAATTGTTTATTATTTAAATAAAAACTTACGTTTGAATTGTTATTTGTCAGAAACCTAAATAGAAAGAAAAATTGTCTATTATTTAAATAAAAGCTTACTATTGAATTGTTATTTGTCATCAACCTAAATAGAAAAAAAAATTGTTTATTATTTGAACAGAAATTTACCTTTCAATTGTTATTTATAATAAACCTAAATAGAAAAAAAATTGTTTATCATTTAAATAAAACTTACCATTGAACTGTTTTTTGTCATCAACCTAAACAGAAAAAAAATTGTTTATTATTTAAATAGAAACTTACCT
>CAJNOP010000960.1:34445-67919 GCA_905250075.1 Rotaria sp. Silwood1 | reverse complement strand
TTTTTTCATTATCTAATCTAACTGACAGATTTCTATGAAGAATGTTTGAAGTCGAAATTGAAAAAAATGATTCGAATGGAAAATCAGGTTCCTTCCCAAGGAAATCCGAGTAAAACTTGAATATATGAAGCAAATCGTAAGATCAGCTCATATCCTTTTAGGCTTGTTTATAGTCTATAGATTGTCTGATTAGTTCGATAGAAGAAGATGAAATTCTCATAAAAAGTCTCATAATAGAAATGAATTTGTTCGATTTGAAGATTTAAAAATTTTCCTTGTGAAACTTGTTCGAATTCGAATAGAAATGAATAAAAAAGAATCTTGTTGAAATAAAATTGATTAGATTTTAAATAAAATCTTCTATTTATTTAATATAATATATTCGAAGTTTAATCAAATATGTGATTAAAACTAGAAAACTCATTCTCAGAAAAAAAAACTATCAAATATTGTTAATAAAGAGTTAAATTGTTGACTGTAAACATTATTGATAAACTGATGATCAATATTTGAGAAATAGTTAAATCAAATATTTTCTTAAGATTATCGAAGAAATAAATAAATAAGTTGACCTTTTCATATATATATGTGATCTAATTAAGGGAATATATAGAATTAATCGGGTTTTGTCAACGAGCAAAACGAACCCCATATAAACTATATCCGAGATTATTCTATTATAGAGAAGATTTCGAAAACAAACATCTATATTATAATAAATCTATTTTAAAAATAACTTTTTTTTATTCGACTACTCATATCAATTGAATATCGATTATATTATATTACATATCGAATTAATCAGTTAGATCTTCGCTCTTCTCCTAGAGCCAGATAAGGAACTTCTCATAGATATAAACAGAAGATGTTTACTATGAATTAAGTCTAACATATTCAATTTAAATATTGACTTTCGAAACAAGATTAAAAAATGAGATTATAGAAATGTCCAAGGTTGTCTATCGATATAATTAGACAAAGGACAATCATATTAAATAATCTTATATCTATCAACGACATGTTTAAAGTTGATTGTTCAGCTAGGATTATCATTTATCTCAGCTAGCTTTGACATTTCAAGATAACGACTCTCGCCATAAACAAAAACAACAAAAAGATTTTTGGAAAATTAGTCAAAAACACGATTAAATAAAAAGCATTAAAAAATTGAAACCATTCATATGATTAATCGAAATTATGTTGGATAAATCGGTCTTGTTAGACAGTCTGATAATAAGTGCAATATATTATTCTAGTTTTCTCTCCGATATATGATTCTATAATGGTTAACTATAAATCTAGTTAATAAATAGGATCAGTTTGAATAGGAATGTTTTATCTCTATATATAGACCTATCTAGTTTTATCTTATATTAGTCTTTGATCATCTTCATCTCTCATTATCACAACAAACAACAAAAAAAATTTTATTAACTAAATATTGAAATTGAACAAAAAAAAAAAATCTTTTTAAGAGATTTCTTTTTCTTGCGGTGCCCTAACAAAAACCAGCGAATAATCAAAAAAAAACAGAAGAATAAATTCTTTAATAAATTCTCATATGATTAACAATTCAATAGAAAACAAACATCCTGATCAAAGAGCTATACTCAATCAGCATTCGATCGGTCGGTCAAGACAAGACCCGTTTCACACTTTTCATGGACGTTTGTCTCTCTTTTAGAGAACAATTTCAATAAGTTCTTCTCATATTGAATGATTTTATATGAGAAAATAACAAACTCTTTAGATTTGTTTTAGAGATAATTTATCATGGAAATGATCATGCTCTTTCTCTTTTTCTCTCTTTTTCTCTCGTTCATCAAGCAAGATCAACCATAATCGATTGAAAGAAAAAATAATATTGATTCGAAAATAAGTCATCCGATTAATCGAATATCTAAACATATTGACCTTATTTGACCAGTCGATAAAAATCTTATTTATTTTTATCGCTATTATACGTTTTGACATATTCGAGCATGCCGAATAGATCTTTCGTTAAACGAGTTCATCTTTTTATTTTCTTTCACTTTAGATTTCGGATAATTTATTTCCAATTTTCGAACCTTTTTTCTTGTCATAACGGACTTTGACAAATACTTTGAAAAGTTTGTATTCTATAAATATGTTCGACTGTCGTAAGATGATTAGATTTGAACAATTTAACATATTTATCAATATGTTACATAACCATGGTTAATCATTTAATAAATAAACAAAAAGAAAAGCGTTGTTTATCGATGAATAAAACAATAGATTAGCATTGAAGAGACCAGAACACGAGAGAATAACCAACTTATTTAATTATTATTATAATATCTCCTTTTGAAAATAGATTTAATAAAATATTTATTCTACTAGAAATTTCTAATGAGGCATTTTTCGAATATTTATCGAAAGATTTCGTTATTTAAACGTATATTATATATTTAATATAGATTATATTGAAAAAATATCAATATAGACTATTTTAGAAAAGTAAATACTTAATTAATAATCTTATTTATTTAGAAAAAAAACACCAAGGAAAACTTGTCGATTATTGAACAAAACTTCTTTTATATTCTTTTCTCGTTTAACTTCTATTAAGATTTATCTCTAATAGATATCGATAATAGATAACGATCGTTGACATATTATATAAACAATATCGATAATGAATAAACAAATGAGCAACTCTTTTATTGAATATAATTATTAGAATTTATTATAATAAAGAATCAAATAAAATAATAAATCTATTTTCAATCGTTTCGAAACAATCCTATATCGGAACATGTTCAATTGTTTAGTTTTAAAAGAGTTATTAAATAAATGATATATATTGATTAAAGATAATCGGACATCTAAAAAGGTTTCGACTCTTATTATTAGCTTGAAAGTTTTCTCTACAAAAACTTTTTATTTTCATCGTTTAGGTTTTGGTTGAAGCAAATAGAAACAGTTATATTCTAAACTATTTTCAATAATCGATTTTCTTTAATTCAATGAGAAGATTTTTCAAAGAGAAAATAAATAGGTAGGAGATCGAAATGGTGCATGCCTTATCTTCTATAGAGTATATCATTCGATGATCGAGTCATTGTTCAAGCCTTTCCTTGTTTTAATATAAATATTTAACAATTATATATTATTTTAAGATTAACCTAGTGTTATATGATTATATCGAACACTTAAGACTCTTTTTATTATTTATTTATCATATGAGAGAAAATAGAAGAGCTCAACAAGAAATTGGAATGAATAAAAGTTAAATATTTTTAGAGAAATATTTAAGGGAATTATTCGAGAAATAAAGAACGAGACGATAATAGATATTTACAAAAAACTATATAGAATATTTTCAAAGTTCTTCTACTTGAATTTCAATCTGTATAAAAGTTGAAAAAAAAGGTTAATGACGATAATCCACCATGATTTGAATGAGTCTTGTCAGTTTTTTTTTTTTTTTGGAAACATATTTATATTATATTTGAACTATCCTATAGGAACAAATCCATGAAGATAATAACGATGAATAGACAAGGCAAAAAGAAAAGAAGATATTTGAATTTATTCAAAGAATGTTCTGAGTCGTTTTTATTTTCTAAGAGTAAACTTATTAACTTGAAAAAACTTCTTTTCACAAAATCAAACACTCTCTTATAGACACAACGTTTGACTTATATTTATATCGATAAATTTCTTTTATTCATCTAGAATATTATCTAGAATATATCGAGTGATTCGTTTATAGGGATTTTCGAGAAAAAAATTCTCGTTAAAAATCTAATCGGTCTAATTTATTCGAAGAAAATCTCTTTTTTTAATATTATCTATCTCTCAGATAAGATGAGAATATTTTTAAAAATGAATATCCTCATTTGATTTTCATATTCTATTGATCATTTTCCTATTTTATGTTCGATGGAGAGAGAGAAAGAAATATATTCTCGAAATAAAAAAAAATCCTATTTTATATGAATATATAGGAAGATATTTAAAATAAGACTCAAATAATATAGTTTATTATATTAGATTTCAATATTGACTTCATATAATAAAGATATTTATTGAGAGGAAACGGTAAATATAGGAGATAATCAGGCGATTTTGTTTAATAGAAATTTTTTCGAAAAATTCTTTTGAAATAATCAAACGAGATTTATTTATTTATTTATAATAGTCTTAGATTAAATATCTTATAGATTTTTAAAAATAATTTAAATCAACTCGATATTTATTTATTTAATTAGTTATATATTGTTAATAATAGAATAAATATCATATTAGACCTATATGACAATAACTAAATTAGATTTCGACATTGATTGATTTTTTTCTTAAACGATTACATTTATTAAAAACAATCTCTTTATTAAACATAGAGACGAAGACCTTATTATCTATTTTCGATCGAATATGTTATTTTATTGCTATGTCGATATTCGATGTGTGTAGCTCTTATCTCAATTGAGTATATATATGTCTTCTATAAAAGGCTAATCGAAAATAGATCAATTGAATGTTGAGATATATTTAATAAGTCATTTTGATAAAGCATTGAATTCTTTCTATAGAATATTCGCTTTTTATATTAATTAATAACTCGTTTATCGATTATTTCTATTCGATGAATTCTATTTTGAAATATATCTTGATTATTATTCAATAGAGAAGAATTAACGAAAGGGTGTGGGTGTGCGTGTGTGTGGGTATGGGTGTGGGTATTCTATTTTCTAGCTACATTCACACCCACACCCACATTTTTTTTTCTAAAATTTAAAAGTTCAATTTATCAATGATTTATATATGAATTTTTCTAATTAACAATAATCAATCAATTTCTTAAAGGCGCGTTTACCTTTTGTTTCGTAAACATAATTATTGATCTGTATATCAATACATCTATACATTAAAAAAAATTATTAAAAATATAAAATAAAAATCACACATCTGCACAATTAACAATTATTTATCCAAATTGGTAAGTTATATGATTTATAGTTAAGATAAGCTAATGATCACCACATACCATTAAGAAAAATCAGTAATACATTACAATAGTACCATTCTATTTAGTAAACTTATCAATATACTAAATCGCTTGATTTAATATATTTAATAGCATATCATTAGAGAAATATTAGAAATGAAAATCCATTAATAAAACAACCTAAAAAAAAATATACGAACTATAGTTAGATTTTAATAGATTTTTACCAGCGTTTGACATGAAAAATAAACTTTTGACATAGAATAAGTTTTTTTCGAAGAATTCATTACGAACTATAGTTAGATTTTAATAGATTTTTACCAACGTTTGACATGAAACATAAACTTCTGACATAGAATAAGTTTTTTTCGAAGAATTCATTACGAACTATAGTTAGATTTTAATAGATTTTTACCAACGTTTGACATGAAACATAAACTTTTGACATAGAATAAGTTTTTTTCGAAGAATTCATTACGAACTATAGTTAGATTTTAATAGATTTTTACCAACGTTTGACATGAAAAATAAACTTTTGACATAGAACAAGTTTTTTTCGAAAAGTTCATTACGAACTATAGTTAGATTTTAATAGATTTTTACAAACGTTTGACATGAAACATAAACTTTTGACATAGAATAAGTTTTTTTCGAAGAGCTCATTACGAACTATAGTTAGATTTTAATAGATTTTTACGAACGTTTGACGTGAAAAATAAACTTTTGACATAGGAAACAAAATAAAATATTTCATTGTGATCATTAGACTTATCAAACTTAATCATATAACTTCTTATGAAAAAAAGATCTATTTGTAAACAAATGTTTACACGGCAGTAAATCTCACGGCAGTAAATCGTGTAAACCGCATCAAAATTATTTGGCAACAGTTCTTTTCTACCGCTTATTAATTACACGGCAAGCTTCTTTTCTTTATTCGTTTTGATTTCGACTGATGGTTGATGTTCTCTCGTGTTAGTTTCAGAGTGAGACAAAAACGTAGATACTTGCTAAAAAATGTCTTCGCTTTTATTAATGATCTGAAAAGGCTCTAATTACGAAATAAAATATATTACAACCACACGAATAACACCCTAAATTTTCAAAACTCTATCCCTATCACTAGAGAAGATATATAGCTGGTATTATAGAGAAGCCCTTTTTGTGTGATCCAATAGAATTTCTTATATATAAGGAAATATCTAGAATAGTAAGTTTTTATCATAAATACAATATCAAACAATACAGTAATTTATATTTTCATCTTATTATAGTAGTTTTCTATTGGCTGAAGGACCATCACTATTAATAACACACTATAATCTTTCGCAGCGTCGAACTCATCCAACTTCAGCATCATTACAAATTGAGTGTCTTCCATAGGAAAAAATTCATCGAAATGAAAGACTGATAATCAGTAACAATCATCCTTTTACACACCTCCAATTAGAGATGACCACCTTTCCACCAGTATATTACAGATATCCAATTAGCCTTTTGGCATAATTAATTCAACTATACTCTGTCAATATTTTCTTATTTAATTTTCTTCCTTTTCACTCTTTTTTTCATGGTTTCATGCAAGTCTTCAGTACTATATATTTTTCGGTCCTGTGAACAGAATCTTCTCTATAGTATGAGCCATATCAATTTCCTTAAGGTAGTGCTTGGCTTATGAACATTTAGGATTCTATTCATTTAGCTGCAAAATATTTTCTATTCTACTTAGAACATTCAAGAGTTTATAATAACAGAGAAAAAAAAAAGAATTTTTAGCAAGTACTAAAACTTTTACCTTAATCCATAGGTATACGGGACTAAGATTATAACTATCGTCGTGTCAGTTGAAGATTATAGTGATAAGGATATAGACATATGGAGTATGAGTGTAAGGGTATGGGTGTAAGGTTATAGTTTACGGATTATTAATATCTTTGCACTGTGTTTAATGACTATATCTGGGTTTCTCTCGCGTTTGCTTTCTCAATAAGATGATTAGAAGGGCAGACAACGGATTTTTTACCATTGTAGACAGAAATCTTAATATTTATTATATATTTAATAGGTAGTAGTGAATCGGAATGAGAACAACCACTGAAGCCTAATGATTAAAATCCGATTGGATCCTGTCGAATCGGTTAACTTTCGTTGCAGGATTCGATAAGACCTTGCCGAATCTTTTCATCGGTACCTGTCGGATCCGGTAAGATCCTTTCCCAGTTAAATGTCTGCCGGATTTCGGATCACTGGATTTTGGACTCAATCCGATAGAATCCGACCGGGTTAAGTCGGAATCCGACTATTTCCAACATAATTCGACATTAAATCCGATCAAATCCGACAAGATTCAATGGTCGGATTTCTCGATCTGGGTTACTCTAATTTTATAAAAAGAATCAAATATTTCAATCTCAATAAAAGTTGGGTGTGGTTGTGAGTGTAGGTGGGTGTGGATGTGAGTGTGGTTGTGATGGGTGTGGGTTGGCTCATTTCTTTGCCCATACTCACATCCCCGTCGTCGATGAGATAATTTTAAAAAAGATCGCAATAAATTTATGTTCTTAGGTATGGGTGTAGATGAGTAGAAGTGTAATATTATCATCACGATTCGACTTTATTATCCGTTAAATCTATTTCAATCTAGGCTATAAAAATAATTTCCGTAATTGATTTAATTTTTCAAATTTAAATTACGATTCATACAGGTCGCTTCATATAAAAACTCAAAGATCTAACAACTCGTTAATCTTTGTAGCAAGTAACTCACAAATGAACACGATCCAATCCATTTCTATATTTTGTTTAAGGCTAATCTATATATATACTTAGAGCTGTCGAATTATTATTCACCATCAGTATTGGTTATTTTGTTATTACCTTTAATAATGTGAACTGACGAAACTCATAGACGGATGATATTTCCCTTTTCTTCTTGAGAGCGCACCTGAAGAATGAATAACTGACATAATTGATTGATTTTAAATAAAAGTCACTCATTTTATTGTAGACAAAGAATTTCTATTATTTCAGACAATAAGAAAGAAACAAGCCACTAAGTGGGATTAGATAAATATCTCAAAGCAACAATTTGCAATTGACATGAAAAATAAAGGATGAAGAAAGAGTATAAAATATGGACGTAAGAAAAAAAAAAACATATGAAATTATGTCAGAGACTAAAAAAGCTACGAAAACATGAGAAGAAATAATTAACAGATGGAGAAAATGAAAATAAAATTCTATTTTTAAAAAATCGAGAAAAAGTACGAAAAAAAGACATTTTAAAATGTTCAAAGCGCATCAGTTCATCATTCTATATTATGGTAATCGTCTCACAGTTAAATGAATAAGTTCAATATTTTTAGCATTCTGAAAATAAATGTTCATATTATTATGAGACTTTTGTATTCACGTGATCTAATTAAATTAACGATTTTATTTCAAAAATTTGATCCATCAATCATGATATTATGACGTTCTAAATAGTTTTCATATCTATCATACAGTATTTCAGTGTATAATCATCCTAGAAAATGTTTTCTTCCGTTGCAAAAAAATTGAACGATTAATTGTTTTCAAGAAAGTAAATCAGGTGAAACATAGGTAATCTCGTTGAAAAGATACAAATTAACGAGTTAATGGTTAACACAGTAAGATCAATTCAAGTAAAACGAGTAAAAATGTGTTTTTAGAGCAGTTTATCGTTAAAATGATGTCATAATGAAATCTATTGATACTATTATAAGTGTCATCGAAAATTATCAACAAGTAAAGCTCAATGTAATACTGAATAAATATTGAAAACTATATCACAAGTTAATACTACAGAGAACGTATAGAAATACTTAAAATTACTAAATTCATTTGCAAGAAGATTTTCTTTTGGTTTGTTACTCTAATCATAATGTCTTCATTGAGCTGTGACCTAAAATATACTTGCCATCATAAGCATTCAAAAACTGTCCAATTATTTATGTATAAATTCATGTTTCTTTTCATTTTAGATATATTCTTCATGAATTAAGACAATAAAAACAAATCAAACAAAGCCGAAAATAAAGTACACTTGTATTGCAGCCGCTTGTCTCAAACCATTCTCAACGATTCACTACTCAGGATTGAGATCTTCGAGCAAGGTCGGAGCTGATTGTGGAATACCTCACATGCTCACACGATTACACTTACGAGGCATCTATTTACGAAACGATAAAAAACAACAGTTTTTTTAATATGCTTTATTCTATCACCTCTATTGAGGTTTACAAAATTATGACAACAGGGAGAAAGAGAAAAGAAAAGCAGAAAACGATATAATATCAGTAAGAAAAACAGAAGGGAAAGATAAATAGGTGAAAAATGAACCATATGCTAATTTGATTCTTCTACGCAACATAAATGACAAAGAATCTCTAAAATAATTATAAGTCATAAATTATATTAAGATGGAGAGAGGAGATATTGTTGTTAACAAGCTAAGAAGAACTTACACTGTAATCTAATCTATTTTGTTATTAGGAGTAGGTTTTTATCACTTCAAACCAGTAGACTAGAATTGACGCGTACCTATGCATAATTTTTCTCATTCAGTAATCTGTCGCAATGTCTTACATTTAACTTTTGTGGATGGGTGTCGGTGTTTGATTGTCTTCGCCCACACCCACACCACACATCTGCTTTTCTGAAATGATATACCACAAACATTTGTCATATGTTTTACGCTTCGATACCACAAATATAAAATAATTATCTAACATATCTCATCAATACATAAAAAGAAAACATTATATTTACCGACCATTTTATAACCATTAAACGTTCGATGCTATCATACTGTGATTTTAACACAATATTTGTCGAAACTATTTCGTTGATAGAAGAAAAAAAAGTACACTGTCTATTTACTTTTACATTAATTTTCAACAATCATCAAAACACATTCCTGTTCGAGAAATACTAGTCGAAATTATTTTTTTATGAATAATAAAAACACAAGAATACTAAGACATATAATTGTAAAGTTATTTATTCAATATTTTAACTTATAGACATGACTATGTGTGCTAACATAGAATGTATTCGTGACAATTTTAAAGCAACATTTCCCAATGATTCATTTTATGTTTGCAAATATAAAGCACCTGGTGGAACTTCTTTCTATCATGGCAAAAAATTACTTGAAATTCAATTGAAAGATCAAGATTGGTTAACAGTTCATAAATTAGTACGATCATCGGGCACTAATATCAATGATAATGAAGTTAAGCAAAAAGCATTGCCTATAATTAATGACACGATTAAAATAACTAATTATGAAACACGATGTGATCGAATTTGTGATAGTTTGAAGATGATCTTTCCAAAGCATCATGTTAGTGTATTTATTTATGGCAATGACTGGCAATGTGCATATCATAGTAAAGGCAAAGCTAGCTTTAAAAAAGATTATGGTTCGGATGTTTTTATTGTTTTAAGTTGAACAATTTAATCATGATCTCCTAACGTTATTCAATCGTTCTAATCGTGATAATATGAAAAAGTTTCATTTTCAATAAAACTTTAATTATATTTAGTGAGATTTTTCTGTTCTTTTCTTTCTCTTTAATTCTATTTGAAAAAATAATATGAAATATTAATCATAATCATTTTTATTTTACTTTGAACATTATTGAACGTATTATATATTTTCATTGATGAACTTATAAATGGAAAAATAGAAACAAAAAATACTCGATAGTAGTCCTATAATCGATTGTTTTTCAATTTTTGATTGATTCTATTTAATTGATTCTACTCGTATATCTCACGATATAATCTTACTAGCTCAAATAGATTTTTGTTGTTCTATAATATATAATTCGAAATCCTTTATTTTATAATATGCTTTAAATATCTAATATATGGTAATTAGATTTTTCAAAAAAATACATATATTAGATAAATTCTTCTGTCTAACTTATACTTGTATATTCGTTTCAAATACTGTTTATCGCATCAAACAAGATTCAAGTTTTTTTTGTTAAATACTATAAATTTTCATTCAAATATCTATAAAAAGGTGAAGACTGAAATCTGTCTTGATCAGATTATCTAATTTACAATTATTCTACAAAAATATAAAAAGAAAAAGCAATAAGCTATTTGTGCAGTGAGTTCTATGAGTACGAACAAAATAGACAGAGTTCGAATGTGTACCTCTATTCATCATTCGATTGAATAGTTTTTGGCGTGAAGAGAATAAAAGATATCGGCGTATAACTTCCTTGTTATGAAAATGATGATATTTTTTGAATATTCTAAGCCACAAATTTTGATATGTTGATATGAATTACAATGCTCTCAATAGATTAATATGAAAATTGTTGAATGTCTGATGGAAATAAATACATAGAGAGAGAATATTTTGATTGCATAAAACCACTAAAAAGAATTTAATTTCTTAGGCGAAAAATTTTTCAGCTGAAGCAAATTTTGCTTCACTCCTAAAAATCATTTTTATAAGTACTGACTTTTTATTATAAATTATGAATTATAAGATCAATACATCAAATTAAACTTCAGTTTCATCTGTTCGTATAACATGTTATCATATTGAAAACTCAGCGCTGAAATGTCACGTCGTGTGAAAAATAAGTATGTGTCAACTGCATTTATACTGCGAAGAAAAAACGAATGTCGACGAATTTATTAAATATTTACTTTTCGTCAAGTCTTTAGTGCGTTTATATTCTGCATATAAAACAAGCATACATCATAAGTATTTAGACTACAAAAATCATATAGCATCCGACAAGTTATCTCTTTTTCAATCATACCCAACTTGTCCATATTGCAATCGATGTTATTACAAACAGATATATAATCGATAGTTTCAAAGCAGTATAGCCCGATGATTTGTTTTATGTTTGTATAAGTATACACAGCGCTTGATGGAACTGTTTGGTTTTATGTTAAACAATTGTTACGTATTTAAATGCAAGATGATGATTACGCTTGGTAATGTACAAGTTAAATTTATGTTTGTGATCGACTATGAATAGCGCTGCTGTCAAAAAAAAGGCATTTTCTTTGAATTATGATACAAAAAGCATAAAAAAGATCATGAAAAGTGACAGGCTCGACTTTGTCACGGTTTTGAACGCCGTTTTGGGTGTGGTTCTTCTCTTCATTCGCACCCACACCCAAATCGACAATAATAAACAAACCCGTGATATTTCGCTATTAGTACTCATTGATTGAAGATGCATGATTTTTCGAAGTTGGGCGAATAATTTCTCGCTTTAAAAATTCCCTATATACCTACCATCTTGTTTAAAAAATAGAATTGAAAAAGAACAGATTGTTTAAAGTAGTAGTATATGTACTACAGTAGGTATGGTATACCAAATGATGTTGTATGATTGAGCTCTTTAACTGATGTGATGTGCATATATAGTACAGAGAACACTATGGAATTATAAGGATAGATGAATAATTTTTCGACCCACTGTACATGTTTCTCACAATATCATACCGACACAGGTCAATTGAAAATGGTAGGTTATGGCTCATTGGTCGTCAACGAAAGGTGCTTGACACTTGAAAACGAAATTGCCTATTATATTAATGTTATTTTTTTTCTCGCTGATGAAACCGACACTTCTTTTCGTTGAGTAAGGCAAAAGGCGCCGTCTATATTCTTGTAGAATGATTTATAATGAAGCAATCATGCGCTTGACAAGTTGTATTCGTCTCTTTCTTTCAGGTAACATAAATGTTTGCTAGGAAAAAAAAACACTATTAGGGACCCTTTTAGTTTTTCATTAGTAACAGTTTTGCATCTATAATTAAAGAAAAGAAAAAATGCATGCATCATCGGGAATAAGTGTATGTGAGCCTCTCGATCTTTTCACTATATATAAAACACAATAAACAATATACCGTCAATATTTGTTGTGCTTGTCAACCAACGTGCATACTAAATGGAGACGAAATGGAGTGACTTGCTGGGATAAACTTTAATTGAAGCTAATGCCCGTCGAGATAGCTACATTTATCGACACGCACCGATCAGTAAACTTGAAAATAAAGTTATTGCGATCTATTTTTCGTATGTAAATATTGAACTAAATTACAAATTAAAAAAATCACTTTTACAGGGCGTGAGGGTGTGGGTGAGTGTGGGTGTGGGGTGTGGATGTGGGTGTGGATGTTGTTCATAACAACATTAACACTGAACACCCACACCCACATAGTACCATAATACTCCATTTTTTCTTTATTATAAATATCAATACGTCCATAGTAGGTTTGATTGAAATATTTTGGTTGTGTTGAATAAAGAAGATAGAAATTGATTTTTTTTCGACAATCACGTAAGAACACATAATCATATTGTTCCGAAGAATGAATATTTGTATTTTCGTCAACAAACATGATAACAAAAGTGAATACCGTTCGCCATTAAACTGTTCGAAACTGTAATGTGAAACTAACTTGTTGATTTTGATATTCACATCGATATCCGAAATAGGCTGGCGGACATTAACAATAGTTTTCTGTTAAATTATTTACGTAGATAGGAATTCTACGTTAACAAATTCTACTTAGCCCATGATCTATCAATTTCGAATTATCGTTGATATTAGATTGATTAGAAGGAAAAATGTATGCAGTTGTTGTTGTTGTTGTGCTAGAATCGTCTTTGCTAGTAATTGTCTCAATAAGAGAATAGTGAAAATGATTTTTCAGTGTAAAATGAACAACCTTATATCTGTATAGACTCGAATGCAAATGTTATAGATAGGAGTTTTGATCATAATTGTATAATAGTTGAGAACTAGCGTCAGCATTTGTCCTATTTGATGAATTTGGGACCTCTGTACACCATGCGCTTTGGTCATCACTCGAGGAACAGTGTTTTTTGCTTTTATCACAAATATTAAGCATTGAAATGCACTGTGTTTCATTAAAGTAGCGATAACTTATACTCATCTTTGATCTCAAAGTTGCTTCACAACGATCGCGTTCGTCATAACCACCTATACAATCGATATGACCATCATTGATACGCAAGAACGGTAAACAAGTCAAATAGTGACTAAGTGGTAATATACATGGATTATGGGAACCATTAGCTTCATCGGCTCCATTGCGACAATTCCAAACATTATTACATCCCGTATATGCATTATTACAAGATCACTGTTCACAACCCATTTCATCTGTGTAGTTAAGACCATCAATTCTTTCATGGTCGACAAAACCATTACAGAGTAATATGAATGAGAGATAAAAACACCTTGTATTCACACCAACTACCTGCTTGCCCATATCTTCTCCATCGGCACACATCGATGATGCGCCATTAGTTATAGTCATAGGAATACACTTGTGTTTCGAAATGCATCGAAAACGATAGTCGACATCGGGTAAGAATTGATACATAAATAATATCATCAAATTGATGTAAGAAGTCATCACAAAGATGAGTCGAAACTAAGTTTTCAGGCAAGAGGACAATATCATTTTGTGTTTCTTTACAGTACAGTTCTTTAAAGTGAAAAAGAATGCATTTTTTCTGAAGTTTTAGACTTTGGCACTTTTATCACATTTTGCAAAATATTCGATATCAGATTTTCGAACGTATTAGATCTATAGCAAATTAATCATAGGTCAATCTTGCTGGCAGACATAAAGAGGCAAAGTAAGATTGAAGATATGTGAGACCGAGTTCAAGAGCGATCTCACAAACTTAGGTTTCATACAAACGGTCATTTAAAAAAAAATAACTCAATTTCAGATTCTAAAACATTCTATACCTTATCTGTAATCGAATCGAACAGTAATTTAATGAATTATGTGCAATTTATATTTGAATATTTTCGATATCTACTCATTATTTTAAGAGACCAACAAACGAAACTTTTAAAACAAAATTTTTGAAAGCGGGTAGTGCACGCAAAAGTTCCGCACTTCAAAATAAGCTTTTCTCAGTTTAGTGATCAGTAAAGTAACAAATGATGAATTTGGATATCATTATATATTATCAATAGATTAGTAATAAAATCAATTAGAAAGAAATATGGTCAAATGAATACTTGTGCAGTAGTTATGGTTTTAACACTTTCATGTAAGAATATTATCATTAATACGAGAATCCATTATTGGGTTCCATGAAGATCATCGAATGAGCGCAACATTTAATTTCTAGTGTTTCGATATTTAATTTCAGTTTCTCTTGTTATGCCATAATTATCCCATTCATTATCTTCTTCAAAAGATTTTCTGTATTTATGAGATGCTGATTTTGATCTCTGTGTTTTCTTTAATTCGCTCACAGCTATTAGACGTTTCTGTTCATCGATTCGTTGTAATCGAACGACTAAATAGATAAATATTACCCATAGACCTTCTAGTCCATTAAAAATAATAAAAAACCATCCTAAAACATTGGCGGCGTCTGGAGTAGCAATTGTCAAAAATGGACCAAGAAGCCAACCAATACCTTGAGTTGCACATGATAAAAGTAAAAAGAGTACACATTGTTTCATTCTGTCATATGAATGATGAGGTGATGTTGAATTTCGAATATGATTTAGTACATGATAAGCTACAAAAATAAATATAACTATATTGATTAAAAGAAATAGACAAACAGGTATCGTTAGAAAATAATAAATAACATCTCGAGTAAACCAACACAGTTTATATGGATATAGTTGAGTAATATGAAATAATGAATTAGAATTAAATCCAGCTGCAAAAGCTACCCATGTAATGGAAATCAAAAATGAAATGACAAGCATTATAAACAATCGTCGATATGATGGTTGAGGAAATAAATGAACAAATCGTAGATAATTAAAATATGCCACACTTGTTTTGACACAAAACATGAAAATTAAAAAGAAATAAACAAAAAACATCAATACACTTGAACTTAGAAAACATTGTTTTTCATCATCATATGTTTCTTTCGTATAAACTGTCATTGCTAGAGCAATGTAAAAAACAAACAGAATCATTGTTATTCCACATGAGATTAATGGTGGTAAATCATATGTTTGTAAGCTCATTTTTGAATCTCGAATTCGTATAAGAACAGCATGAATCATGATGGCTAAAAAGCAACAAATTGATATTGATTGAAATATAAGAGATGCAATGTCTTGTGCATTGAGATGACGTGTAATAGGTAGTTTTGGTAACCAAATAAGAGCAAAAGAAGTTAAATGATTACAACTGCATTCATATCGATCAAATGTTGGATTATGTCGAGGTTTTGTACAACCGGATTCATTCCATTTCGACTGAGTTGTATCATAAAATGAACAAAAGTAATCTGCTCTTATATTTGGTCGATATTCTTCTAAAACTTGAAAATAAAGAGAAATATTCATCGGCACAGATGCAGAACTATCTCTTCGGATTGACATGACAATAACTGACGATGCAAGAGTTTTATTCGTTGAATTAACTATATTTTCATATGTTGTAGGTTTATCGATAATGAGCATATTGAGAGATGTAGCACCATTTAAAGCTTCATTGCTGATAATAGCTGCTGCTGAGAAGTTTGACTGGGTCACATCGCCTACATTGGAAGCATTGACAACATGGCCACCAGTGCCACGTCGAAATGTAGCACCGAGAGTTGATACGTTTGGATATCCACTAAGCTGGTGGAACATAATAAATGACGTATTTCTGTTCACTATCAAAGTGACATTACTAGGGATACTGAGAAATTCATCGATCTCCTTAGGTCGTAAAACATAACTTGAATTCTGCGTTATATTCGAATTAATGATTGATTCAAAATATAAGGAGAGAGCATTGGCTATTATATTAGTGTCATTTGTTCTATTACGTAAAGTATTTACCGTAGAGATCTAAATGATAAACAAAATTAATTTGACTGGATTAAGTAATATTTCTATCAGACCTGAAGATCCAGTTTCGATACACAACTGCCATTCGACAGCGGTACATGACTTGACTCATTACAAACAGGAGGAGTTGTTGTACTGAGAGTAAACGAAGTTGTGGAACCAGTGCTTGCCATGCTGTCCGTAGTTATTGCAGGGACTGTCATTGCGGAAGTCATGTTTATGGTTGTGGAAATAGTAGTTTTAGTAAAGTCTGCCATTGTAGAAGCTGTTTCCATGGCTGCAGATGCAGTAGTGGTTGTAGAGTCTATAACTGTTGATGTTGTGTTCATGGTTATAGAATCAGTATTGGTTGTATAGCGTGTGATTGTTGAAGCAGTATCAATCGTTGCAGAAGCCGTATCTGTTGTATAGTCTGTGATTATCGAAACGGTATCCATCGTTGTGGAGGCAGTACCTATTGTAAAGTCTGTGATTGTCAAAGCAGTGTCCATGGTTGTAGAGGTAGTATTTGTTGTATAATCTGTGATTGTCGAAGCGGTGTCCATGGTTATAGAAGCAGTATTTATTGTATAGTCTGTGATCGTCGAAGCAGTGTCCATAGTTGCAGAAGGAGTAGTGATTGTGAATTCTATGATTGCCGAAGCTGTGTCCGTGGCTGAGAAAGCACTAGCTGCTGCAGAGTCTATAGTTGTCGTATCTACATCTATACTCGTAGAATCAGTGACGGTGTTGAAGGTTGTCGGTGTCGAAGCTGTGTCTGTTGTTGTAGAATCAATAGTAGCTGTAAAGTCTGTTGTTGCTGAAGTACTTTCCATTGTTGTAGTATCACCAGTTTCAGAATCATTTATTGTTGTGGAATCCGTTTTCATGGTCCAGGTGATCGCTGTCACGGTGACAGGCGACGATGAAGAAGTTTTCGTTTCAAGATAGGTAATCATGGTTGTTCCATTATTCGTTATTGTAGACTCAATGTTTAATATGACAGTAGACGTGATTGTACCATCATCATCTATTAAAGATGTGATAGTCGCAGTTGCATATGGTAGGATACTTTGATCGGTTGTCATACCTAAATATCTTGTTTATGCAAACGAATCTATGGACAGTTGAGATAGAGTGAATGCGAAATAGTAGTATTTGAAAATAGCTCTGGCGGAGGACGTTAAGTATAATAATTATGACAGAACATTGAAAATTTAACTCGGTAGGTTTAAAGAATATATAGTTTATCAAACATGTTTATTTTTTACAGGCAGATCGAGGTTCAAGAATGAAGTGAAAAAGTCTACCCGTACTACAATGGAAGTCATCAAAAGTCATATGCATTACATAAGCGAGAGTGATTTTACCGAGTTCGAAAAAATATGGACTTGAAACTGACAATAATTCATGTTCTTAGTCTAAAATCATGCTTTATCGCTACAAGAGACCTACACTCTAATTGAACTGGTTTTTATTCGGGTTAGTCACCCAGCAATATCTAGTCCTATTTATTTATGCATAGAAGTCAATGATCAATGGATCACTTGTTCATAGGCTAGAATCGGATGATGGCAATATAGAGTTGGTCGTTTTTGGCTTATCCTACTATCACTCAATTCTTAATATATGTTAAGTTCTCTGTTAGTTTTAATAAGCACTATATGATGGAACAATCAAATTCCTCAGTCAATGAATAAAAAGAATATTTCATAGAAAACCTTCTCATCAGCAGTAGGATAAAACTTTTCGATCATGTGACAAAGTTTCGTTTATGTTTATACCAACTTCATGCGACTTAAAACGAAAGAAAAAATAATATTAATAAAGAATATGTCGTCGAAAGTACGAATATGTATGTCTAAATGTGACTATAGTACACAACGATGCAACATTCACATCCAGATCACATTTCCTTTATTTAAGAAAAACTTAAAAAATGAGAACATTCTCACTTGTATTATCTTCAGATCGAGAAGCGATTATTTGTGTATCATCCTGTCGATTACTAATATTGTTTCCGATTTTTTCATGTATATATTGATTTTTTAGATTGTTGCCATGATTGTCGTTTACAAATTTAGTATAATCATATGAATATATGGTAATTGTGAAAATAAAAGCAATTATTAAATATGTAAAATAAAGCCTTGTATTAAATTGTATCATATTTAAATTTCTAAGAAGAAAAATCGTTGGTTTAGGTAAAAATGAGTTTATAACTGAAAAAATAGTTGTGTCTGATAAAATAAATTTGAAGTGTTTGGTTTTTTTTATCGATATCACGAAAAAGGTGACAACGAACGTTTATGATATTGCTTTTCTCTTGTATCATCAACAGCAAGACTTGTTCGTTTGTGTTTTGGTTAACTATCGAGTTTTCATTTACAAAGGCTAGGAAAGTAAGGAATTGAACAGGTATTAGAGTAATATCGTGTCTTAGTCGATAATCTGTCACACTTTTGCTTAGTCTCACATTAAAAAATATATTTAGACTAACAATCATTTTTTATCCTTATTTCATAGAAAATGTTTTAATGAAAATCATTTTGTTTTGATCGTTGTATTTTTTTTTTTTGTTTGACATGAAACCAAAACTTATCTTTTCAGGAGTATTGACCTTGAAATTATTCAATTTTCATTTTTTTTTGCTTTCTATTACAGCATCGCAAGACATTCCACAAACTTGAGTTATTAAGTTTTATCTTTTAAGGGTACTTCTTAACCGATAAAATGAAAAGGAAAAACGTTCTTTTTTCTTCTCTTCCACCAACTTGATCCAATATTCATGCCGATCTCTCTCAGATAAGACTGTATTTATATAGTGGCAGGTTGAAGATATTATATATTTTCTGCCAATGCATGTTGTGCCAAACAAAACAATTAAATAGAATAAAATGAAGTTACAGACATTTTTTTATAGTCATTGGTGGGCACTTTAAACGCCGTTGTAAGTTAACAGGATTAATTGACACAATCATTGTAATAATTAAAAAAGACGTGCATCAGTAGGATCAATATTGTATAAATATAGAGTCATTGCAGTATCCAATCTAAAATAAAATAGTTGTACTGGACGCGCCATGTCATAACGTCAGTTGAGTCACATACTTCAGTTTAAAAATACACGGAAATGAAATTGGTCAGCTGTACATGCCGTGGCTTCAGACTGTTGAGCCATAAGTACCGCTTAATCAACTCTACATGTTGAAAAAAAAACAAAATGGGCAATGGGTGGATATTAAAAAACTTTACTCAAATAAATACTAATGTTTTAATAAATAAAATAAAATAATATGAATAACTTTTCACTGAATGAGAGTACAAAATGAGAATGAATTTCAAGCAGAAAAGAGTACTATATTCAAAACAATAGAAAAATATAATTAAGAAAGAGATAAGACGAGCTTACATAAATTTTCTTTAATGTCTTGTTACCTTCACATTAAAGAATTATTTATAGGAACATACAAATGAATAAGTTTTATTCGAAAGAACAATATTTAAAGAAAATTTTCATTTTGATATTTTAATATCAGAAGTTCATATTGAATTTTATTCTATTGGTTGTATTACACAGAACAATTAAAACAAAAAAAGAATCATTAATAATATACAAGAATCAAAATATTTTGTAAAAATTAGCTTTTATGTTGAAGTAATTCACATAATGTATCGTATATATTACAAAAGTTTATATCCAATTGACAGATACATGCCAATTTTTTTAAATAATAATACTCACTATTGAAACTATAGAGATATTATTTATATCTACGAATAGCAACTTTATTGTACGACTAGAGTCTTATATGTCAAAGTTTAATATCTCAAGTTTTTCTTAATCAATTTTCATGATTTTCAGTTTTCGAAATATTATGCATATAATATTTGAAAAACTTATGTTTATTGCAAATCTATTGATAAAATAAGTTGTTTCGATTTGTTCTCTTGTCATTTGAACTTGCAATTTTGCTAAACTTATAGTAATTAGTCTATTGTTTTTGAGTATGAAACTGATTTGATTTTTTTGTCGCAATTTATATTATATTTGTTTCCTAATATGCAATATATAGTCATTGTTTGATTTATCTGTCACGCGAGACTAAAACTATAGTTCTGTTATTGAAAAATTCATATAATGATGTTCGGCGATGGTGTTGAATGTAAGACAATAAATTGGAAATAGAACCATTAAAAAAAGATGAGTAAATGTTGTTGTTTTTTGTTGATAAAAACTATAAAACAAAACTTGAAAATTTAATTATTATGGAGGATTTTTCATTTTCTCGAACTTATAACTCTTCTAAGGTGCCGTTGTTTCCAATGAAACTTTTACCATTTTATTCATTCATTGAAGTTAACTACCGTTAAAAAAATATCACCATCTGAATATTTGTAATTTATGCGAAAAAAAGTGCATAGAAGCAAAAAAAAAGAATTCTTATTCAAACATTTTTCATGAGTTTTGAATCATTTTGGTATATTGTAACCATACTTATAGTTCTATAGTCAAGAACATTGATTCTTTCTCTTCTCTCATATAATACAATCAAATATACTCACTAATCTTTATAAAATATTAGAAAAATTTTGCAATTCACTCATATTCACATGAAATTCATATATTGAGAAAAAGAATCTACTTTCATATTTTTCTGCTTAAAGTTTCGATAAAATTGCTCATACATAAAATTATAAGAATCAATACGATTATATTAATTAACAGAAATAAAGTAAATAACATGACACGTAGACTAAAGTTTATTAGAATGTATTTGACTAATTTTAAATAATCGATTGGAATTAAATTTAGCTGTAAAAGATACTCATGTGATCGAAAATACAAATGAAATGATAAGCATCATAAACAATCTTCTATATGATGATTGAAGAAATAGACGAATACATTGTTGGACATTAACGTATCCTACACATATGTTCACCCAAGACATGTAAATGAAAAATAAAAAGAATAAAAAGTATCAACACACTTGAACTTGAAAAACATTTATTTTTATTATCTTTGCAGTTCTTATTGCAAGTGTAATATAAAAAATATAAAATAATTTTTTGTACTTGTACTAAAAAGTAATAGTTGTAAATCATATGTACGTCTAAACGTATTTATCGATCTTGAATTCGTATGATAATATCATAGATACAATGTCTTGAGCATCAAGTCAATGCGCACTATTATTTTAATAATTAGTATGAAAATGAAATAAGAGTAAAAGACTTTAAATCATTGCAACTACATTTATATTGAGCAAAGTTAATATTATATTAAGATTTAGCATACACGAAATGGGTACATTGAGAATTATTAATATTATGTTATGAACATGTAAAATATTCAATATGATCTAGTTCAAATTTCATTCAGGTTCGAAAATATACAGATATTGTTTCTTATATATAGGTGACAATACACGATAATAAAAAATATTGATCGATTAGTCATTAATTAATGATTTATTACTCATAAGGGATCATCAATAAAGGAGGTGTAGGTAGAAACCACAGTTTTGACCTTCTCTTTTCTCACAAACATCTAGTAGAGTTCCGAGTTTTCGTACCTAGTTAACAGAAAAAATTCAGACTCGGACGTGGCCGACTTTCAATATCCAATATACAGAAAAAGCCTACTTTTTTAAATACACTGCGTCTTCTTCATTTAATGAATATATATATATATACCGGGTGTACCAAAATTTTTGCGACATTTTTAATTTCACATATAGCTCGACTTGACAAAATGATAAAACGTTGGTTTATTTTTTTAAAAGATGCGCCGTGAAAAGTTCTACAAAATTGTATAAAAAAATTCCTATTGACTTGTTCTGATCGTTCTTCCCATACTGAAAATGGAAAAGCAACATGATAGTGCTTTGTCCCACTGCATTGAGTATAATAAAAGTGTTTGGAAGACTTGTTTGTTTGATTTGGGAGAATGATAAAATCTTGATTTTTCTTTTAAAAGATACGCCGTGAAAAGCTCCACATAAACTGTGTGAACCAATCCCTATTGACTTGCTTTGATGATTTTTCTAGATCGTTAAAAGTGAAGATCTGCGTGATGTTGCTACCGAGTATCCCAAAATGTTTACACCATTTTTAATTTCACATATATCTCGGCTTGAGAAAATGATATAATCTTGATTTTGCTTTTAAAAGATGCGTCGTACAAAGCTCTACAAAAACTGTTCAAACAATCCATAATGACTTGTTCTGATGGTTTTCCCCATACTCAAAATGAAAAACTACATGATAGTTCTACTTTCCACCATACTGTACCTGTTTGGAAGACTTTTTGTTCTGGATATATCTCGGTCTGAGAAAATGATAACATCTTGATTTTTCTTGTAAAAGATGCGCCGTCAAAAGCTCTACAAAAGCTGTATGAACAAATCCCTATTGCAAAACAAAAACGGTCTTACAAAGATTTTGTATTACCCTTAATACGGTGAGAAGTAGCGTTAACATTTAGCTTTTTCATTTTGAGTATGGGAAGAACGATCAGAACAAGTCAATAGAAATGTGTTTATAGATTTTTTGTAGAAATTTTCACGGCGCATCTTTTAAAAAATAAACCAAAGTTTTACCATTTTGTCAAGTCGAGATATATGAGAAATTAGAAATGTCGCAAAACTTTTGGCACACCCGGTATATATCAAAAACTGTGCTGAATAATCACATTTCATAACTAAAAAAATAAATATATAATTTAATACAAAGTTTTTGTTTTCAATAGATTGTATTTTAAGGGATAGCATGTGGTAAAAACATAAAACTGAAGTTCAATATCGATGACAATCGATAATCTTATGCAACTAATCTGCAAGATAAATATATGTTCATGTAGTATGGTCTTGAATTATATTAACACCATATTTAAATTAAATTGACTCATTCGATTTATTTTCTATTTAAAAGTGCTTTTCAAAACAAACTAAGATTGATAATTAATAAAACTCCTCGCGAATATCTAATAAACTTAGATGGATGAAAAATGGGCAAAAAAATCTTCAAAAAGTGTTCTAAAAACTTGTTCTTTTTGTCCTACTCAACCTGAATATTGTCACAATATCGTTTCCTACTCAATATTCAAAAAGATTTATGCTTGAAAACAGTACTATTAAATTATTGAATAAAATCATTTGTATAGAAATGACTAAAGCGAAGAGAAAAATCAGACTTAGCTGACTAGCTTTTCTTACAATTTATTTTTTGAGAGTAAAAATCATCAGTTTCGATATTTCTTTGTAATGAAACGACTGAAATATGTTCAAATAATACATGAATTATTATTTCATTACTTTTCATTAAATTCTTTTGTATGTAAAACTTGTCAGATTTTCCTTTTTCTCTCTTTCATTCATGTCATCGTTTTTTCTTCATTCTTCTTATTCTTTCTTGATAAATTTCATTTGCGAAACGTAATATTTCATAAATCTATTTTTTTTATTTTTCTCTCTATACATGATGATTAATAATAACTATAGCGTTAATACACCGCTGAATGCTTACGGTAAATTCTGATAAACACTTTCGAGTATAAGATTAGAGCGAGAAATAGTGAATCTTGTCATTCTTTGATTTTAGGACATGTTATAGTTTGAAAAAATACTCACCGTAACTTTTTTCTCATTTCGACGAAAATCTTTTGTAAGGTTTCTCGAAGTTTGAAGACTTATGATGATGTCTTACACCGATTCGTAGACATTTAGGCTGCATAATTCTATCATATAGAGTAGACTATGAGTATTTTATGTTTTTTAAATTGTAAGTGTTTGTAGACTGTTTCTTTCTATGATATCGAAGATTTGTATTAAAACTTTCTTCAATTTGGTGAAAATTTTATGTAATCAAACTGTTTCACCGATATAAACGACAAAACTTGTTGATTGTTTTTGTTAAATCTATCAAGATTTTTTTTTATATCTCACATTGTAAATATATGTACCTACGTAGTAGTTCTTAGATATCTATTACATAGACAATGCTTTGGTGGAAATTATTGTGGTTTTGTGTGTAGACTTTTTTTTATAAGTCTTATCTTTTTACGACTATTGATATCAAGTAGGTTTTCGTTTTGTTTTTTTTTGTTGTGCTTTCTATTATAAAATCACACAATATTTCACAAACTGTAGTTATTCAGCTTTATCTTTTAAGGATTTTTCTTAAGTAGTAAAACGCAAAAGAAAAATTTCTTTTATCTTCCTTTTCATTAAGTAAATTCAACATTTGCAAGTGTGTATATACTCTATACCGTCATTGAAAGAGCAATATAAGAGATAAAAAGAATTCTTGTATTTTGTACTTGTAATTCTTGATAGTAAAGTATACGTAGTTAAATTCATTCATTGATCTTGAATTCATATGATAATATCACGAATAAGAATCGTTAAGAAGAAAACGATGAATAAAGAGAAAAAAAAGACTCAAAATAATTATAGATAGGAAATCATATTTTTCTAAGAAGTTCTCTCTTTGATTTTACATATAGTATACAATAAATTTATGTAACGAATGAAAACTCATCGAAAATGGAATTTATCAGTATTCAGCAATAAGTGTTATGATGACTTATATATGTCAAATTCTCGAAATTCGTAGTATTTAGTGAGTATAAATATACAAAATATGACTCATAAAATAAAATTCGAACTAAATGAAATATAAAATTAATTTTTATTTTATTTGATCATTTAATAGATACAATCAATCATTATCATCATAGAGAAACATTAAATCTTTTTCACCTTATTTTAAAATCGATTATAGATATGCAATTGGATATAAGAAGGTTTCTTTCATTTCGAACCATCTGATAAATTCTATGTATAGATCATTTACAGACTAAATTATTGAAATGATCACTTTTGGATACTAAGCAGTATCGAAGATATTGAAGAAGATAACAGATATTTTGAAATGATTAACAACAAACATGTATTGCGATTGTTGTAATTTTTACTATCATGAAAATATATTGATTTCTCAACAATGCAGGTGAATCTTAGAGTGATACAATTTTGATTCAAAAAACAAATGTATTTTCTTGCTTAAAAATAAAAAAAGAAGACAATGCTATAGACATCAATGAAATTATATATATATATATGACAAAGCATCGTGTATGTGAATAAATATTATCGAGCATTTGCTGCAAGACAATGAAGGTCAGTTTGGGATAATGATATGTGTTCTGTAAATTTATTCGACTTCAATATATTACAACATATTAAAATAGTAACTAAAAATCAAGTTAAAACAATATGTTATCAGAATCTGCATGTAATTTTTATGCTGAGCTATTTGCAATTCTTCTATATTACAAATTTTAAGAATTTGACGTACGAAAAACTTCATAAGTCTTATTGTTCAATATTAATAAATTTCGTTTTCGATAAACTTTCATTTGATTTAAAAATTGATTGTTTATTCTACTTGAAATCATAGTGATAGTCCGCTGAGAAAATATTATGTCCTAACTAATATATATATCTTCCATATCATCACACGATGATGTTAGTGATATGGTAGCTACTTTTCCTTATAAGAAGATTATAAAATTTCACGATTTCACATTTAATTTGAGTGTCTATAAGCACAATATTCACAATAATGATAAATCTGATGGACTCAATCGAATTGTTTTATAGTTTAATACAGTGGCATAAGACAACGTTAACAAATACTACAGATAATGATCAATAATAATTAAAAGCAAAGCATAAAAGTTTTTTCTTCAACATTGAACAAATTAATATTTAAACAAACAAATAGTTTATATATATTATATTTATCAAAGATGAAATTAAAAGTATCGTAGTGACGATGTTCATCACGCGAATAGATTTATCGTTATTAATTAATCAATTAAATACAAATCATTAAACAAATTAGAAAAAAAGAAAAAGGTTTTGACAGTTTTCTATAAAGATATTACAAATATATTATTCGATTACTAGATGATTATTTGTGAGCTTCTATATGAATTATATTGAGTAGTTGAGAGTGAAGGTATCAGGGTGAGAGTATATTAACAATATTCAAAACATTTGTTATTAAATAATTTAAAAGCAAGGCTGGTAAAGTACACAGTGATCAAGATCTTCAAGTACTTTCAGACTAAATACTTACTTTCGCATCAGTTTGATTGGTTATTAAAAAATAAATTCGAAAATATGGAAAAAGAAATGAACAATACATTTTTGGAGGATCTTACTATGTGAGTGCCTTCAGGCTTCTTGTATTTTTATTTTAATGAACAGATGTAATTCAACATGTATACATGTATATATATATATATACGATTGTAAAGAAGTTTGCTCGCCTGCTTAATCTATATTTTCTTTCCCTCAAGGTATTGATTCATAATAGTGATGTGTTGAAACTATCGAGCCTAACTGTTTTTATCCAGGAAAACATACTTCTCTTACTATTAGTACAAATGAAAATATGAAAAGTTCAAGTCATATTCATCTACTAGCAATTGTTGAGCATTTTTCAAATTCTAGTAAGATACAAATGAGATTTTCTTGAATGTGTCTTTAACTTATAGACCATCGTGTCAATCTCTAATCCCTTCTTACCAAATTTGAATCAGCATACTAATCAGTAAGATGACAAATGACAACTTTCGACATTATTTTATACTATTAAAAGATTATTAATAATAGCGTTTAGGTATCAAATTTGAATAATTTTATTAGAAGAAAACTTTGCTAAATGAACACTATTACTAGTAGTAATTGTTTCAACAGAATGATGTTTCACTATGATCATCAACATCAGGGTCCATCATTACGATATCACGAAAGTCATCAAAGGAGCGTGAAGTTTGTTTTCGTCTATTCTGGTATCTAACTTCAGTGTCTCTTGTAATGCGACGATCTTCTTTTTCATTTTCTTCTTCAAAAGATTTTTTATCTTTACTAGTTGTTAATTTTGATGTTCGCGATTTCCTTATTTCTTCAGCAGGTAGAATACGTATTTGTTCGCCTATTCGTTCTAATCGAATTATTGCATAAAGAATTATCACCCATAAACCTTCTAATCCATTAAATATAATAAAAAACCATCCTAAAACATTCGCCGCTTCTGGAGTAGCAATTGTCAAAAATGGACCAAAAAGCCAACCAATACCTTGAGTTGCACATGAAAAAAGTAAAAGGATTACGCATTGTTTTCTTCTTTCAAATGAACCGTGATGTACTGTTGCATTTCGAGCATGACTTACCATACGTTGAGCTACACGAATAAATATAAATATATTAATTATGAGAAAAAGACCAACAGGTATGGTTAGAAAATAATAAATAGCTGGACGAGTAAACCAACAGAGTTTATATGGATATAATTGTGTAATATGAAATGATGAACTAGAATTAAAGCCAGCTGCAAAAGCAACCCATGTAATAGAAACGAAAAATGATACTACCAGCATTGTTAATAATTGCTGATATGGTGGTGGAGGAAATAAATAAACGAAACGTAGATAATCAAAATATGCCACACTTGTTTTGGTGCAAAGCATGAAAATTAAAAAGAAATAAACAAAAAACATCAATACACTTGAACTTAGAAAACATTGATTTTCATCATCATATGTTTCTTTCGTATAAACTGTCATTGCTAGAGCAATATAAAAAACAAACAGAATCATTGTTGTTCCACATGAGATTAATGGTGGTAAATCATATGTCCGTAAGCTCATTTTTGAATCTCGAATTCGTATAACAATAGCATGAATAATAATAGCTAAAAAGCAACAAATTGATATTGATTGAAATACAAGAGATGCAATGTCTTGTGCATTAAGATAACGTGTAAGAGGTACTTTTGGTAACCAAATAAGAGCAAATGAAGTTGTATGGTTACAATTACATTCATATCGATCAAATGTTGGACTATATTGAGGTTTCGTACAACCAAATTCATTCCATGTGAAATTAGTTGTATCATAAAATGAACAAAAGTAATCGGCGCTTAAATTGGGTTTATATTCATTTAAAACTTGAAAATAAAGAGAAATATTCATCGGGACAGATGCAGAACTATCTCTTCGGATTGACATGACAATAACTGATGATGCAAGAGTTTTATTCGTTGAATTATCTATATTTTCATATGTTGTAGGTTTATCAATAATGAGCATATTGAGAGATATGACACCAGTTAGGGATTGATTGCTAATAATAGCTGCGGTTGATAAATGTGAGTTGGTTACGTTCTCTTTATTTGCAGTATTAACAACTTTGCCCCCAACACCACGTGTAAATGAAGCACCTAACACGATTATATTGTCTCCTTGATTGGGTTGTTGTGCAACAAGGATTGAATCAGCAGTATTTTTTGTTATATTAGTATCATTTATTCTGGATATAAGGGTATCAATTTCATTAACAGTGAGAGTATTTGATGAATTGGATGTTGTATTCGAATTCGTAATTGAACTTATATATAATGAAAGATTTTCGGCAATAACAGATGAATTTGTGTCATTCCGACGCAAAGTGTCCACTGTGATCGCCTAAAAAAAGGTATTTACAATAAGAAAAGAAACGGAATTTTGCATAACAAACTTGAACTTCAATTTTCGGTACACAACTGCCATTAGGCGCTGACATGTGTGTAGTATTACCACAAGGCACAACATATGGTGCCCAAACTAGAGCAAAAGTAGACAAATGATTGCAGCTACATTCATATCGATTAAAAGCGAAATTGTTTTGAGGTTTTGTACAACCGGATTCGTTCCATCTTGAATGAGTTGTATCATAGAATGAACAGAAATATTCGGCGACATGGTTTGGTTGATACTCATTTAAAACTTGAAAATATAGAGAAATATTCATCGGGCTTGGTGCAGAACTATTTCTCTGCACTGACACCACGATAACTGAAGATGCAAGGGTTCTATTCGCTGAATTATCTACTTGTCTATATGTTGTAGGTTTATCAATGATGAGCATATTGAGAGATGTAGCACCATTTAAAGCTTGATTGCTGATAATAGCTGCTGCTGAGACGTTTGACTTGGCCGCATTGTCTATATCGAAAGTATCGACAACTTGGCCACCGATGCCACGTCGAAATGCAGCACCGAGAGTTGATACGTTTGGATATCCACTAAGCTGCTGAAACATAATAAATGATGTATTCTTGTTCACTATCAAAGTGACATTGCTAGGGATACTGAGAAATTCGTCAATTTCATCAGGTCGTAAAACATAACTTGAATTCTGTATTAGATTCGAATTAATGATTGATTCAAAATATAAGGAGAGAGCATTGGCTATTATATTAGTGTCATTTGTTTTATTACGTAAAGTATTTACCGTAGAGATCTAAATGATAAACAAAATTAATTTGACTGGATTAAGTAATATTTCTATCAGACCTGAAGATCCAGCATCGACACACAACTACCATCCACCAGTACATGACTGGACTCATTACAAACAGGAGTAGTTGTTGTACTGAGAGTAAATGAAGTTATGGAATCAGTGCTTGTCATCCTATCCGTAGTTACTGCAGACATTGCCATGGTTGAAGCATTTGTTCTTATAGAAGTTGTTGCTGAAGTGACGTTAGTGGTTGTCGTAGTGGCTAGTATTGTTGAAGCCGTGACCGCTGTTGTAGAACCTGTTGTTATAGAGACTATTATAATAGAGGCAACGCCCGTCGTTGCAGAAGTAGTACTTGTTGTTGAATCTCTGGTTGCTATAATCGTATACATGCTGGTAGAGTCACTGATTACTGTGGAGCCTAGCATTGTTGTAATCGTATCTCTGCTTGTGAATTCACTGGTTGCTTCAGAGTCTGGTGCTGTTGTAGTCGTATCCATGCTTGCAGAACCACTGGTCACTGTGGAGCCTAGTGTTGTTTTAGTCGTATCTATGGTTATGGAACCATTGGCTTCTGTAGAGTCTAGCGTTGTCAAACTCGTATCCATGTCTGTAGAAGCAGTGGTCGTTGGGAAGACTGTCTGTAACGCAGTTATATCCATTGTTGTAGAACCAATAGGTGCTGTAGAAGTAGTCATTGCTGGAGTACTTTCCATTTGTGTTGTATCACCAATTGTTTCAGAATCATTTAGTGTTGTGAAATCCGTTTTTATGGTCCAGGTCACTGTTGTTACGGTGAGAGGCGACGATGAAGGAATTTCCGTTTCGAGATAGGAAACCGTAGTTGTTTCATTATCCGGTATTGTAGACTCAGTGTTGAATATGAAACTAGATGTGGTTGTAATGTTGTCATCTATTACAGTCGTGATTGTGGCTGTTGTGAATAGTAAGAAGCTTTGATCGGTCGTCATACCTAATTACATTGTGTAGGTGATGATTTCATACCTAGCTGAGGCATGATGAATGGAAAATGGTAGTATTTGAAAATAGCTTCCATGGACAAGATTTAGTATAAAAAGTATAGATGAACCTTGACAGTTTACTTTTGTAGATTTAGAGAATATGCAGTTTATTAGACATGTTTATGTTTTACAGATAAATCGAGATTCAGGAATAAATTACATTAAAATTTTCTCGAAATACATTGAAGATTATAGAAATTCATATGCATTAGACATATGAGACAAATTTTACTAGTTCGGAGAAATCATGATTTGAAACTGACAAAAAAATTTCGTTCTCAGTTTAGAATCATGTCTAACAACAACACATAGACATCCTAATTGTGCTGGTTCGTGATCAGAATCATTTTCTCACCTATGTCTCACTTTTTCATGAGCTAGAATTAGATGATAATAAATATGAAGTTGTTCATTTTTGATTTATTCTACTATTGTTTAAATCTCGAGAGATATGAGACTATCATTCAGCTTAAATGAACACTATCTCATGGAACAACAATATGTCTCTGTCTATTGATAAACAATATATCCCATGGTAAACAGTCTAATCAGCAGTAATACCGAAATTTTCAGTCGTATGACAAAGTTTTAGCTGTTTTTATATCAACTCTATAAAACTTGCAAACAAAAGAAAAAAAAATATTAAAGGATGAGATGATGAGAGTATGCAAATATATGTGTGAGTGGAAATCTATATTACACAATCGTAAAAAAACGATATCTAGACTATGTTTTAATTGTGTCAGAAAATTTCGAATAATGAAAACATTCTTACTTGTACCGCTTCCAGATCCAGGATCAATCATTGTTGAACTACCTTCAAAAATTTGTATATCTTTCTGTTGATGAATAATAGTGTGAATGAGTTTTTCATGCAAATATTGATTTTGTATATTCGTATCATCATCATTATCATCATTTAAAAATTCAGTATAATGATATGAATATATGGTATTTATATAAATAAAAAGAATTATCAAATATGTAAAATAAAATCTTATTGAAAATTTTTTCATTATTTAATTATCTAAAAAAAAAATAGAATTTTTGATTTAGGTAAGAATGAATAAGTAAGTTACTTACAAAATATTTATCGTTGTTTGAAATGAACTATTAGTAACTGGTTGATATTTCATCGATATCATACAAAAGAGATGAAAACAAAGATTTATGATATTGTTATTCTCTTCTATTATCAACAACAAACCTTGTTCGATTTTGTTTTTTTTTTTTGTTAACTATCGAATTGTCCTTTATGAAGGTTAAGAAAGTAAAGAACTTAACAGATATGAAAAATAATCTCATTTCTTACTTGATAAATCTATCAGAATTATATATGTATTTCAAATTTTATTCAAACACATTAGTTCTAAATATTTATTTCATAGAAAATACTTTGGTGTTTTTTTTTTCTTCAAGTCAAATCTTACATTTTTATGATCATTGACGATGAAAGAAGTCGATTTTATTATTTCTTTTTTTCTGTGGTTTTGCATAGCAAAATGTTTCACAAACTTCGGTTATTAAGTTTTATCTTTTAAGAGTACTTATTAGTCAATGAAAAGAAAAATTTTCTTCTTTTTTTCTTCTCAACTTAATCGAATATTTACAGTAGTTTATAAATAAATGAATTTAATTTTAATAACTTGATCGTTTAATTGTATTACACAGAAATTTTCAAAATTCAAATCGTTCGTATATTTCACAAAAGATTATTATCAATATGCAAATGTTTTTTTTTAAGATTAATATCTATCTCGAAGTAATTCATACGGAATAATATGTACATTACAAAGATTTCGTATCCAACAAATAGATACATGTTGAGGTTTTTTTAGAATATTGAAATTCAATAGATATTATTTATATGTATTTGAAAATTTCATTTATTTAAATATAAAATATACTTTTTCTGTTGATATTTTCACTAAAAAAAAAATCATGTTCATACATTATTATATGTAAACTAATAGAGTTTATATGAAAATCTTTTTAGTAATTGAATAAAATTCAATTGTAAAAATGATTCATATGATGAATGAGAGAATAAATAAATAAAACATAGTGATAATTTTTAAATATCTTATACTTGTTTTGATTCATTTTGAGATGATGTTTTTTTTTTCTGCACATAGTGTCATTGACAGAGTAATATAAAACAAAAAAGACTGTTGTCTTCGCACTTGAAATTATTGTCAGTAAACCATATAAACTTAAAACCATTCATGAATCTTGAATTCATATGATAAGAATAAGTGGTCTATAAA
>CAJNOP010000960.1:3710-34345 GCA_905250075.1 Rotaria sp. Silwood1 | reverse complement strand
GGGAGTGGGTGTGGGTGGGTGTGGGTGTGGGTGGGTGGTGTGGGTGAGGTGTGGGTGTGGGATGTGGGTGGGTGTGTGAGTGTGGGGCGTGGGTGTGGGTGTGTGTGCGGGCGTGGGTGTGGGTGTGGGTGTGTGTGCGGGGCGTGGGTGTGGGTGTGGATGTGGGTGTGGATGTGGGTGTGGATGTGGGTGTGGGTTTGGATGTGGAGTAAAAATGTGAGTGCAAATTTTCTTTTACAGTTAACTACATCCAAAACCACCGGCACCCGCACCCACACGCTCACCCACACGCCACCCCACTCACACCCCTGAATGGCAGCGTTTATTTCAGGCGATGATAAAGCCCATGGCGCATATATGCGTCGTCGGTAACGAAAGGGTTAATTTTACTAAATTCGAAGATATTGATATACGATCATATCTTAACCCTTTACCTCCTGAAGCGGTCCCAGAATAGTCACTGATAAAATCATCACTGAAATAGAGTATTGTCCTGCTCAATATGCCAATGATGTGGGCAGATCGATCTGGCGCACAACCTTTTGTGCGGGGTAATTTGCTAACTACACCGACCATTGAGACAAAGGATGGGATGAAGCGACTTCAAAAACCCTACTTCTTTTCTTTTTTTATGGCCGTGCTAATTAGAGAAAGATATTATTTATTCCTTTTCATTTGACTAATATCAAAAGAAGAAAAGCTAGATATATATACAAAGTTATTTTTAAACATCAGATGTATTTTTCAGTGATTTTTTAGCAATCCACATTTTTCTTCAAGTAATTTATAAGATCAATGAAGACATTTAATGGATGATAAATATTTTTTGACTATTAATGTGATAAGATTTACAAATAATATATTGATAATATGCGTCATTGCCCTCTTCCTCTTCAAGAGTCGTTTCAGGATCCATTTTGTGTCTAACCATTCTTTATCTGCCAAGGTATTGTGAAGTTTTTGAAACGGATTTAGTTCAATGTTAGGCATTTTTCGTTAATATAGATCATACAACGCTTCCCCAAAATCTCTATTGCTTGTCAACGAAAACACATTTTGTGTTTAAAATTTCGTTGTTTCAATTTTTTCCAAAGTTCTCGACTGTGCAATTCGTATATATCGAAGAAAGATCAACGAAACAAATATTTTTTTACCAATCGATAGCTTATGGAGTTTACTGCAAATTTTGTCTTGAGAGTTTTTCAGTCTCATGCTTTCCTTATTTTCTGGAAATCCTCTACAAATGATTCAAAAATGACCCAACAGGAGAGTAAAGGGATGTGTGATCTTCATAATGAACTCGACAAACAGCACGATACTGAAGAAGAAAAAAAGAAGATCTCTCTTGTACCGTAGCCAACGTATGTCAATACTTCTAAAAACCTATGCAGAACGAACATATTGGAAGAAAAATAATCTATTGTAATGTGGGACAGGAACAGGATGCATTCAAGAAACTTTCATAAACTGTATTTGATAGATAAAATAGAAATAAAAAAAAATCAGAATTTTAAAGCAAATTGAAGAAGAATCAGAACATTTTTGAAAAAACAGAAACTTCGGCAAGTCTATACGTTAGTCCATGATTCATATGGAGGAAAAAGTTAATTAGGAGGAAGTACATTTTGTGGAAACGCTCCTAACATATTCCCAGCTGGACTGTAATTTGCGACCACGAACACCTTTCGACCTCCATCTGCAAATGCAATGCCGACTCCAAGCTTTTTTGTACCTTTCCAGACGACCTGAGTGAAATGACCCGTCTCCATTGAAAAGTTCGGATTGTTGAAATCGTAGTGCTTGATTTCGTCATACCACGCCTGAGTAGCTTTTCGGCCTAATAAATACAAAAGATCGAAAGCAAAAATAAACTTTTAGTGCCTCACCATGATCGTCATGAATTTGACGTTGTGAACTCCACGATGAGTGCAAATTTTCCCCGAGTCCTTTTCGATCCGTACTATGCTGGAATAGATTGTTCTTTGCCAAATATTCAGCATAGGCTTGTGCCTTGTGACTGATCGCATCATCGAGGACGAGCCCATGCACACCGTGCTGGTGTCGCAACGAATTGTGAAGCTTCAACGCATTCAACTGACATGCACTTTGCGCCGCTGTAAATCCGGCACGAACTTCGTTTGATGACTCTGATTCTGGTTTCTCCTCGTCTATACTTTGATCATTGTCTTGCTCCTTCCTCCAGCTCTCGTTTCCATCAACGGTTGTCTGTCCACCATCGTTGAACTGCCACTTTATTCTTCCACCTTCCTGGTTCATAAAATCATTGAGATGGGACTGAAAACAGTTCGACGAGTCACCGAAACTCTCCCACATCTCTTCAACCACTTTTCCGTTGACACAAATTCGACGCGATCCTCGATAGAAGCTTGACATAACTGGAAAAAATACTTAGGGCAGTCCAAAAGTAGTGTCGGAGGTTCTTTTTTTTTTCTTATAAGTAGCTTTAAAAAAATTCTTTTTTTACCAATCGATAGAGCGTCTTTCGCTCTATCGTTCTGTGTTATTTGATCTATATCCAACTAAGATTATAATAAAAAAGTTTCGACAAAAACTTTTTTTTTGGTGTAGTCTGGCTGGTAGCAATAGTGGAGAAAACCATCTACATGTGACTTTTTTCTCGTTTTTCCTTCATTTTTTCTTGTTCTTTCTTTCATCATTGTCTTCTTTTCTCTTATAATATCTGACTATCTATACGTACATATACATTAACGCGTCCGCCGCGCTGATTTTGTGTACACGTGCTGTTCATTTGTTTATATTCCAGAAAGTCAGAAAAATAAAAGCAAGTTGTATTCTCCTCCCATTTTCTCTTTCAAATGAGTACAGAAAACTTTCGCTTCTACATTAAAGTGCGCACTGCACTTAATATTCAAGCAAGAATTATTCATGACGAATTATACTCTGTTTATGATAATCAAGCTCCTTCTCTCAGAACAGTGGAAAGGTGGTCTAAGCTGTTTCGTGAAGGTCAAGAAGAAATTGAAGATAAAACACGATCTGGTAGACCCATTACTGAAACAACATCTGAAAATATAGACCAAATCCGCCTTCTTATCAATGATGATCCTTATCTCACAATAGAACAGTTAGAAGATCAAACTGATTTAAGCCATGGTACAATTCATCGAATCATTACCGATCATTTGAATCTAAGAAAGATCACCGTACGTTACGTACCCAAAGATCTAACCGATTTTCAACGGACTGAACGAGTTCGAATATGTAAAGAAAACTTAGCAAAATTTCAACAAGGTACATGACGATTATGTGATATAATAACTGGTGACGAATCGTGGTTTTTCCATAAACAAGTCGGTCGAAAGTCATCAAATGCAGCGTGGGTGAAAAGAGGAGATTCTCCACCTACTGTAACTCGACAAAATAAGTATGCTCCAAGGACCTTATTTTCCATCTTTTTCAAGTCAAATGATCCTATTTTCATTCATCGTTTGAAACGTGGAGAAACTATGGATCATCAGTATTATATCAACAATTGTTTACGTCGTCTTGTCGATGGACTTAAACGCCAAAGACCTACATACGAAACATGTGGTATTAAAATTCATCATGATAATGGAAAACCACGTATTCATAAAGATGTATCTACTTATCTTCAATCAAAAGGTCTCACAGTGATACCCCACATCCAGCCAGCTCTCCCGACTTATCACCCTGCGATTTTTGGTTTTTTGACTTAATTAAAGAAAATCTGACCGATTACAGTGGTTCACAAACATTATATGATGCTGTGGTCGATTTCATGTACTCTTTGAAGAAAGAAGAATATAAAAAAACGTTCGAAAAATGAATTGAGAGAATGCAGTTGTGCATCGATAACGAAGGTGATTATTTCGAACATTTAATAAAATAAACAATTGATAAACTTATCCTTATATTTTCCTACTCTATCATTGTTACTCCTTGTCCACTACAAAATACACAGATGATCAGTTTCTATAAAAGATAAGAAGACAATGATGAAAGAAAGAACAAGAAAAAATGAAGGAAAAACGAGAAAAAAAATCACATGTAGATGGTTTTCTCCACTATTGCTACCAGCCAGACTACACCAAAAAAAAAAGTTTTTGTCGAAACTTTTTTATTATAATCTTAGTTGGATATAGATCAAATAACACAGAACGATAGAGCGAAAGACGCTCTATCGATTGGTAAAAAAAGAATTTTTTTTAACTACTAATAAGAAAAAAAAAGAACCTCCAACACTACTTTTGGACTGCCCTAAGTAAGTCTCGTACATATTATGTATATTGTGATCTTATAGCTAAGAGCCTCGTTGGGTGCCAAGGAAAAGTGTCTGATCATACATCTCAATCATATTCCAGATAGCAAGAGAAAATAAACTGAACTCGATATAAAAGAGAAAAAGAAGCAGAGCAATCTTTAGGCAATAAACACACGTCTGAGACTGGAGTAATTCAAACATATCTTTATTGTTGGAAAAGAAATAAAATGAAGAGCAGGAAATAGTGCAGTGATGATCTCCACCATGTGAGAGAACAATCAAAAAAATATCATGTCTTTCTCTTCGTCACTGTGTGACATCTAGGTTATGTTTCACTGTGGAAGTTTGTACATTGACAAAAGTTTGTGAATTGATATTATTCCCAGAGATGAAACTGATGCCGGCAGTCGGTCAGTCTAATGTTGGTAGAAATTTCATACTGGTCGATTTAGTTCGATCTGACTTTCTCAGACCGATACCGGTCTTATATCTGATTATCCCAATTGAAAGAATTCTCAATGTTCCTCTGTGGCTTTTCCGTCTCCAACTGCGATTTTTCATCTTCATGGCTTATAGATGTAACAGAATTGATATCAAGGATTTATTAAAGCGTGCTCAGAGAAAAATATAAAGTCAACGTTTACTTGTCTCTTTCAAAGTTACAACACTGTTCAATGTTGTAATTTTTGTATGTTGTTCGGCATTCTATGCCCATACTGTTACTCTTCTATCAGCTCTTCCGAAAATAAGAAGGATTACAATATATAAATCATTTTATATCAAATTAGAAAAGACGTTTGCTTTCATGAAGCTTCTTTTTATATATTAAAATTCCTTATTTTCCTCTTCAAATTTTCATTTCTTTTTCTTCTCTTCCTTTTGCCTATCTTCTGTGCTGATTTCATTTTTTCCCATTCAGTAATTATACTACTCGTGAAAATTTTGTTTATTTTTGTTATTACAATGAAATTCATGGTCATCATGGTGGAAAACCTCCAAATCGATCTCTCTCCAACAGATGTAGGATGCACCCTCGCGACGGCACTGATGAAATGAAAGGTGAACATCAGATGTGCCTAACTCTGTATTCGGTCAGATGTAAAAGTTGACTACCAGCAAAAAAGATGAAAACTCTGAGAGATATTTGCACAAATGTGTGTACATTAAAACCGATAGTAGACACAGCCCAGGGTGTTTATGCTATTCCATATTTCATTGTGCAAGAAAATAGGTTCCAGTAGGATTTTTCCAATGCTTATCTTAAATAAATTTTCATAGAAAGAGTATCATTCGATATAGGATCAGATTCCGAGTTCTACATACTCACTTTTACCATTGACACCCTTCCTACAATGAATGTTTTGAGGAATTCTTTCACAATGATGCATCATGAAAAAGCAGTATAAGAGAGCTTTGCGAGTTTTCTGCGGTAGATTATTCTTAGTCTGCTTCCATTCAATAGCAGATTCGATTCACTATCCGACTCTGTCGGATCATGTCGGGTCATTAGTTTAAATATTTTGTGGACATAAGAGTCGTTTTGAATGTTTTTTCATTTAAAAGCTCTATCACGATAGGATGTCTCAGATACTATACATGAGAGAAGAAAGACAAATAAGAACAAATTCTATTAGATAATCTTGCTATGTTAACTACGCAATATCAACAAAATATGAAGGACGAAAAAAGGTTAAAAACATTTCCTTGTTTTTTAACTACAAAATGGAAGGAACAGATAAAAAGATTTGAGAAATTGAATTTCTTGAGAGAGAGAAAAGAGCTTTGATGGCAGATAATAGTGTCCGATTCGGGTCGAGTCGGATCGCGAAATATATTTTTAAGCTCGGGTTGGGACAAAGTGTAATTAGATCGGGTCGGATCAAGCTGCAGTCGGACCGGATCGAGTCAGCTCACCGAAAACTCGACTCATGTCGGATACTGATTCTATTCTCTACTAAACACACGTTAGTTCTTTATTGATACCATTCGATGCGTGAATTTTATGCAGAAATAATCGAATCTACTGCTAATTTGACATGTATTCTCTCATGGCGTAATTCAGAACATGGCCTTATATGACTATTGGGTATTTCAGCGACAATATTGTTCTCATCAAATTTTGCGAAAGGTGAAAATACAATAAAAAAAATAAATGTTTTTTTCTGATTAACTGGTGCATCCTAACAAAAAAAAGGTTTATTGCTAACTCTGTATTCGAGAGAAGCACCTTTTAGGTTTCTTACCAATCTTCCGAACCTAAACATGATTGGGTATTGATCTTCTACACCTTTTTAGGTCCAGTAGATCAGTACAAAACCTCAAAGGTTCTTCACTTGGACACAGGTTCGGTAATAAACCTCTATTTTGTGAAATACGATCTGAAAGGAGTGTTGAAGTGTTTAGGGGTAGAAATTTGGACCCACCCCCTCCCCCCACAGGCCGTGACAGAGACACCCCAATTCCCATCACAGACCGTGACAGAGAACTTCCGGACCCATCACAGACCGTGACAGAGAACTTCCGGACCCATCACAGACCGTGACAGAGAAACCCTAGTACCCATCACAGACCGTGACAGAGAATCTCCAGACCCATCACAGACCGTGACAGAGAACCCCACAGACCATCACAGACCGTGACAGAGAACCTCCTGAAGACCATCACAGACCGTGACAGAGAATCTACGGAGACCATCACAGACCGTGACAGAGAACCCTCTGAAGACCATCACAGACCGTGGCAGAGAACCACCGGAGATCATCACAGACCGTGACAGAGAACCTTCAGAGACCATCACAGACCGTGACAGAGAACACCTAAAGACCATCACAGACCGTGGCAGAGAACCCTCAGAGACCGTCACAGACTGTGACAGAGAATATCTAAACCCCTCACAGATTGTTACAGAGAAACTGTAGTTTTGAAAGATCAAAAACGAAAACAATAAGCTAGAAATCTATCGTAAAGAAACGGAAAACGAAGTACATTTAATTAGTAACAGTAGGGCCATCGCGTTTCACATTTTTAATCCCGCAAGGGATTGCGCTAATTTTAAAATGTGAAAGATATATTGTAACCTGAGTGTGAAGTCCAAAAGCCTGCTCCAATTACCGCACCTTACTCTATCCTAAGCAGTGAGCATCAAAAGTGGCGGTTAAGTCGGGTTACGTCAACCCATGAACCAATTTCAACTGTTTCTGAAACTTCAACCGAACTCATAGTTGATACTCGCATAGAACATTTTCAAGATGTAAGTGAATCATCCGAGGGTCAGCTCATGAGCTCGCCGCACAATCAATGCATTGCTCCATTTTCTAACTTGATGAGAGAAAAAACTTTTCAAATAAAGTAGTCATACAATAAGAATGTCGATATAGTCCGAGTTAACCATCTTAAACGTTAGAGCTATCACGGAATCGATTGGTTCTTTATCGAAAAATACGTAATCAACTGGATTTTGACTGCTTCTTGCTAATTCTTTTCCAACTCAGTAAGCATGACCCGAGAAGCAGTTATAGTATAATTGCAGGTAGTCTTTTCGGTGCTTGGCGGAGACTCAGATCGTCAATCTTTGAAGTTAAAAGTGAAAGGATGTTTTCCCTTATTTTATCAACGAAATAGACACAGAGTATCCTATTAAATGAAGTGAAGAAGGACAGTAGGAAGACGACAGAGACAAACTAATGATTTGACAGAAGTTTCCTTTATCTAGTAGATTTATCCAATCTATAGGAACCCAAGAGAGAACTAATTCCAAGTTCCTTCGGCCGATATGCTTCAATGTGCAGTTACTTACTTGATGATCAAGTGTGAAAGAATTTTGGTGGTTGTCGAACAGATGAAGCAATTTTTGTGACTACCATCTCGCTTATATATACTTTATGTTTACGCCGATCGTCATCACAACTGTTTTTCTTTACCTTGATGAATAGAGTGAATACATAAATATGCCGGCTGACATAGAGAAAGTTGATTAGAGCGCCGAGATGGCTTTCTTATAGCGGAGACTTCTTTTGATTACTATCGTGCCATGATTTCTACCCCATGTTACAGTCATCGGTGATTTTGTTGCACTGTTTACTTTACAATACTAAAAAAAAAATAAATTTTCAATTATGCGACAATGTAACAGTCTATTCAAAAACAGGTTGTCTTGATCAAGTCCGGAGAAATTTTGAATTTTATTTATTCAAGCTTGTAACTGTATATAACCTGTGCAGAAAAATCATTGCATGAAGAAGATCACTGCTGAAAGCAGTTGAAATTGGACAATTTCCAAAATAGAAAACGAAAATGTGACGAATAACACTCTCATATTTTTACATATCTTCTATGTATCGTCAAAGAGACAGAATTTAGTTCCTAATGTATGATTGTTAGCTGCTTAAGAACTAATGAATGGGCACCGATAGTAAATATTATCATCCTGATGGTGAATGTTCTATCATCGATCAAACTCCAACACTTTTTTCCATCGTTGCTGATTTTACTTTCAGTTCTGTTAAACAACAACAAAGTTAGATCGTAAAAAATTATTTAAGAAGTGGACAAACTATTATACAAAAATTATTGTTTGTACACTGTAACGACAAACTGGATTGAATAGCTTTTCGCCATTCTCGGCAATGATGTTTATTCAGCTATTTCACATATCCAGAGTGTAACAACTTCATGCATAATACGCATATATATAGGAGAGAGATAGAAGAGAGACAGGAGAGAGATATATTAGAACAACGGCAAGAGAACAGACAGAGAAGGAAGGAGAATCATCGAACTGTGTCATCAATATCAACACAGACAGGAGAGTGATATATTAGAACAATGGAAAGAGAACAGACAGAGAAGAAAGGAGAATCATCGAGCCGTGTCATCAATATCGGCACATACACCAGGTAGATAGGTGAGTATTGACTGCTTCTGCGTCTTTTCCATTTTATGAAGTTGCGATAAGGTCTCTTTTTTTCTTCCTTTTTGTTGTTGCACATTTGAATATGTGCAATCTAAAGGAAGATATGTGAATAACATGCCATGTTTGGTTACTTCGATTGGCAGCCCATAACGTTGGCTGTTTTTTTTAGAATGTAAATATACGCAATTGTAAGCGACAGCGAACAAAACCAAAGCCGTTGAAGTCTCGTTCGCTCTTAGTAGCAGCTGCTGCGGAAGAAGAAGAAAAAGACGGCAATAGAAAGGTGGCATGAAGATCGCTTCAAAATTTGCTGATGTAGAATTACGATGCAGCAAATTGAATGAAAGAAAAACAATGATTGTTTATTTAAGAGACGTAGGTGGAAGACCTATAAATGTCAACGATGAATAATTGCAACTTGCAATTTCTCTTTCTTACCGAAAAATCAAAGGAGAATATTGTGTTTGCGCACTAAAGTTATGCTTGAAATATGGAACAATTCATTATTATTAAAATACGAAGTAAAATCTAGTGCAGAGTATACTGCTATCTGATGAGACCCTCACTTGCTGAATGGCAAAATTGGTCGTGACAGTTTCAAGCTCTTCGTATTCTATCAAAGCAATATTCCGAAAACTGATGCCTTCACCCTAAATGAGATTTATAATCGACTGAATGCGTGTTTTTGAGCTTATGAAGAGTATGATACTTTATTCATGATTATTGTAAGATTACCAGCTCGTCGTCAAGGGTGCGGGTGTGGGTGTGAGTGTGGGTGTGCGTGTAGATGTGCCTGTGGGTGTAGGTGTGGGTGTGATTCTCCCCTTTTTCAACACCCACACCCACATCCCTTAATATAAATATGTTTGAATACAGATGTGGTGTGTGTAATAAACTATGGTCTAGCTGGCGGTCAGTGATTACTCATTATAGTAAATCTAACTCTCGTCATATGACTTCTACTACATCAATGTCGAATACTACTATTACTCAAGTGTCATCGAATATCATCAGTTCGAATACAGAAAGAGTCATAAAACAGCCTGAAAAAACATCTACTGTAACAGCAATCATCGACGAGGAATCCGACACTGACACACAAGTAGATAAAGAGATCATAATACAGGAAAAGTTTCCACAAAAGAAAAAGAAGAAGAAGGTTGAAGAACAACAACATTCACCTTCAGCATTACGAAAAGATATTCTTGACAGCAGTGACTCTAAGTTCCACAAGAATAACGAAGAGAGTGAAGACAAATCAGGGTGTGGGTGCGGGTGTGCGTGAGGGCGTGGGTGTGGGTGTGAATCTTCTCGTCATTCGCACAACCACACCCACAGCCACACCCTCACTCACACTCACACCCACACCCACACCCACACCCTCACCCACACTCACACCCACACCCACACCCAAATTCTACATCTAACCCAATCAACAAGAAACTTAACTCAAGCATAGGAGCCAATATCAGCAAAGGATTACTGTCGAACAGCACTTCGAGACCCAGTATTTCGGACCAAACCCGAAGTTTTTGACCAATGACCCTGTGAAAAAAGGTCACCAATCGATGCAGAATTCAATTCAGCATCTAACTCAACCAATTAGAAGCTCAACCCAAATCTTAGAGCGAATGTCTGCAGGAAAAATTGGCAAAAATAGGTCAAGATCCCAGTATTTCGGGGCAAACCCCCATTTTTTGGTCGACGATCCTGTTGAAAATGTCACCATTCGATGCAGAATCGAATTTTGTATCTAACCCAAGCAACTAGAAACTCAACCCAAGTCTTAGAACGAATATCAGCAAGGATTATTAGTGAAAACGGGTCTCAGATCCAGTATTCCGAGCGAAATCCACATTTTTTGGCTGATGACCCCCTTGAAAGTATCACCATTCGATGTAGAATTAGATTCTGCATCTAACCGAACTAATTAGAATCTCAATCCAAATCGAGAAGAGAATGTCTGCAGGGATTACTAGCAAAAAGGGTGAAAACCCAGTATTTTGTAGCAAACCCTCATTTTTTTGGTCGACGACCCCTGTCGAAAATGTCACCATTCGATGCAGAATTTAATTCTGGATTTAACCCAAGCAACTAGAAACTCAACCCAACTCTAAGAGCGAATGTCTGCAGGAAAAACTCGAATCTGCTGCTAACTTTTCTTACGTAGATTTTCTTTTTATAATTAAAAAATTTTCGAAAGTTAAAGAAAAGAATCATCGAAAACTTTCAGATGAAAGATTATGTTGAATAAAAATATTTTTGTTGAAAATCTCCTTCAATGAACGAATCATTGATGTTACACGATAGCCATTAGTTTTGTTAAGAATATTTGATGAATTTAGTATTGAATCTTTATTTAAATCTTAAAATAGTCAATACCAAATATTGACAGTTGAAGAATAACAAGAATTAAGAAAATTTTTGTCATATTTTGAATTTACACGTACATGTCGAATGAAGAAATCATACAATTTATTTCATTTGAAATGATACTTTTGTGTGTTTGAAATAATTCTGTTGAAAAGTAGATTAATTTTGTCCAATAAAAACGTTTATTTTGAATATTATCATCACGATTGAGTAAAATGTTTAAACAATTAATACATGAAAATTTATCTAATGGAAGATCTAATTTTAAATATTTAACATTTGGAAATTGATGAGCAAGAATTGACATCTCTTTTTCATCATTCAAACAACGTTCAACAATTAAATGACGAACAGAAGGTTGAATTACTGAATTTATTAAAAATATAGCTAAAACTATTTAATCAGCACTCATCTTCTTTTTTTCATAAATATACTTACATGTTTGTCTTGTAAAAATTAATTTGGAAATACGTTATGGTAATTTAATATCAATCGAAATAGAACTTCTTATTTCACAAACATGAACAAATTCTGTATTTAAGAGAGTAAATTGTTCGTCTTTTTTAATTATTATATATTTAATATATTTCGATCTATTAATATCGGATGATACTGATGGATCTGATCCAACTCTAACAATAGGTAATTGTCGTTTATTATTTTTATTTGATGGCCACAGTAAAGAATAAATATGTATCCATCTACAATATTCCCAACCATAATATGTAACATTCATTGGTCATCGAACAAAGTCTTCAATTAATATTTGATTACCAGTTAGATGAGTCATTGTATAATCAAAGTAACGAAGATGTGGAAGATATTCACTTAAAATTGATTGAAAAGTAGGACCATGACAAAATAATCGATCAAATGTGTCATGAATGCTTAAGGTTAATTTAATTAAATTTGACATATAAGCAAGAATAGATTTAATATCTGAAATAACAAATTCATTACATGAGTCGAATAATGTAAATTCACTTAATTGAAAACATCTACATAGTGCATTTTGAGGATGATGACCAGTTACAATAGAAATATATTCAAAGTTAGATAAATGATCATTTGAATAATTTCTTTTCACAGATGATGAGAGTATATAAGAGAATGAATTGACCCATTTTCAGTCTTCCAATAAAAATATATATATCGATGCAGAATTCGATGAAGAACCGTTTAGCAACATACTCAGTCTATTGTGAAAACGTTTTAACGGGTATCGACGCAGATTACTAGACTATATTTTGACAAAAATTTAATCACAAGATTTGTTGGTATTGTTAGCTATAAATAGTCTCATTTGAAAAAGCAAACTGTGCTACACAAATTTATATATGAACCATTTATTAATGCCATATATAAACTGAATTTTTCATGAAAAAACTGTAACTTGTATAGATATTTTTAGGTATGTCATGAGGTTTCAGCCTTCGAAAGTGCTTCTAAAATAGCTTGATGATGAAGTCTCCTCTTAATGATTCAATAGAGTTTTCTTTGAGCTATACGCGCTGATATAATTCTCTTTTCTTCATTTTTCTTTATTATATTGAACTTATTGTATTATTATTTTTCTTATTTTATGAATATACTATTCGCTCATCTCATTAAGTCCATATAAAACATGGTTGTAACATTTGAATAATTCGTTGTTAATCAGAAAATTTGTGCAGCACGTTTTGCTCTTTCAAATGAGATTATTTTTAGCAACACTAGTAAAACGTGTTGATTAAATTTTTGTCAAAATACAGGCATTTAGTTATAGTGAAAGTCTATTCTATTAATCTGTGTCGATATCCATGAAAACGCTTTTACAGTAGATTGAATTTGTGCTAAACAAATTTTCATCAATATATACACTTCTGTTTGAAACGGAGGATGAGTCAATTCGTCTTCTTGTAACTTCGTTCCTCTTTACTTACAACGTATTCTTGATTGACATAATTCAATAATCATTGTCTGGATATTTGGAACAAGTCCATTAAGTAATATATATAAATCATCAATAGTTTGTAAAGCAAGATTAATATTTCCAAGATTATCATGAAATATCAATGATTTACTTAATAAAAGTCCATTATAAATTTGATAATTTATTGTATAAAGAGAAGAGATTTGTTCTTCGTTGAATAACAGTAGATTAATTAATATATTACATGTTTCAAGGTAACCCATATCTAAATACAATGACAATAATAATTTCATTTTGATAGAATCTCTTCAATAAACATACTTTCATTTACATCAAGTTTTCGAATAGTTATATGAAAATATCGAAGTTGTGTTAAATTTCTAATATATATATTCAAATATTAAAGATCGATTGCCAAGCAATCGGTTAATGTAAAATATTTTAAATTGTCAAACATCGATTGAATTACATCTTCAGGTGTAAAAATAAAATAATAGTCCGTTGAACAAGTAACATGTTCATTGTTTAATATGAGTGATTTCGGTCGTAAAGGAGCTTCAGAATCCAAAACTAAATTTGATAAATAACTGTATTCATCTTTTTTTATTCCATCAATTTTTATTTTTGTACGATAATCCAATATCATACGATGAAGACGTTGTTCAGGTTCAGAAGGTGTAGAAAATGCATAAAGAATATGATAGGAAGATAAATAACGACAAATACATAGTAAAATTTCATCTGGTAAATCAAATAAACAAGTTATACTATGACGAACATGTTTCATTGATGATGAATCGAATTCTAATAAATAAAATGACAAAAGATCGTTTTAAATAGAAAGATTACCTATGTCATCTAGAAGATGTTTTGTATCTTTATTTATTTTTATTTTGTGTTTAATGTTACTTAATGACAATCTGAATAAATTTTTTGAATGTATTAACCGTTTATTTTTTTCTCTTCCGTAGAAATTCTATTTGTTAACACAATTGTTCATAATACGAATGATAGAAATAAAGACTTGCTTGACCATTGAATATATATGATGACTTGAATAACTTTTTTTGATGAAGATGACAAATAAAATATGATTAGTGGAAAATTCATGTGATAAGAGTTCAATCATCTCGAAAAAGTTGTTTCCGTCTATGCTAACAACTTTTAGTATGTTTTGAAATTGTTTGTCATAATAATAAGGATAGATTGAATAAACTTGCGCTTTCATATTTTATTGATAGACGAATCTTTTCTTTGGTCACCTGTCGAATTTTAAAATATTATCAGGATACGCTTAAAAGTTTTCATTCTGGATGAGTATCAGAGCGCTATTAGACGCCAGTGGCGGATTTAGGGGAGTGTGGAGTGACGTTCATTCCCCCCCTCAAGAAAATTTTTTCGATTTTTTCTAGCAAAAGTAAACGAAAAATGAGTCTACACTACCTAAAATTAGCACTAAGCTGTAATTATTGCCTATGATCGCTCCCTTCCAAAATCCTAGATTCACCACTGTTAGACGCTAGTAGACTTTCATTATATCATGTGATATTTTGGATTTTATTCATATCTCGATTCATATTTAATGTTCTTCATAATAAACGAGGGCTGAACAATAACCTCCAAATTGAAAAATTGTTCCATTTACAGCAGAAATGCTTCACCCCAAATTGAATCATATAATAATTGTGTTTTCTATGATATATTAATTCTTTTCATGACAGTTCCTAACATATCATACACAGTCTTATACTCTCTGATACACTATTATATAGTTTTCGTCTCGATCAACTTAGTTATCCAACGTTCGTCTTCGTTGATTGCGATCATTCAGTGTACGTATCAGACTATATATAACAATCATCGTGTGATGAAATGGACTGAGAATGCCAAAGAAGGAACAATCGTGGTAGGTGACCATGGCGCAGGCAACTCTTCTAGACACTCATATTATCCTGGAGGAGTCATTGTTGATCAGTGCGGTACTGTTATCGTGGCAGTAGTGAACTTCATCGAGTGATGCGCTGGCAAAAGGTGTAATAGAGGGGAAACTTGTTGCTGGTGGAAATGGATATGATCCACAACCAAATCAAATCAACCGTTCATCTGAATTACTATTCGATAAACATGGAAATCTTTTTGTCTCAGAGTATGGCATTGGTCGAGTACAAAAATTTGAAATCGTTATATAACGTTCTTGAATTTTGTTTAGAAACTATCTAGATTCTTTTTTTTTTGTTATATTTTTTCTTCCGCAACTCAATCTCTATGCAAGTTCTACGATATCACGTACTATTGTCTGTTAAAAAAAAATAGTGGCTGTGGCCATTTTTGCAATAACTCAAAAAAAGAAAGAGCTAGAGAGCTGCGGTTTTCATCAATGGAAAGAGACGACACTAGGGCATTTTTTTCTCTAATATTGTATGACACGAAATCATTTTAAAAACAATAGGTTTTTACAAAACATCGAAAAAAGACAAAAATGAACTTTTGTTGAGATAAAATTTTCACAACGAGTAAGAAAATTTCCTTAAAAATTAAGATAAATTCGTACTTATCGCGGAAGTAAATAAAGAATTTGATTTGCTTAGCATTATAATACGTGAAGATGATCATTCAGATTATATCTTAAACTATAGATTTAAGGTCCTTCTATCCAAATCACAATATGAAAACCAAAATTCATCGGAACGACAAACCATTTTCATGGATTTTTTGCAATGTTTTGCAAAAATGATTGATTCTAAAATGATTTCGTCTTACACAATATTGGAGAAAAAAGTGCCTTGGTATCGTCTCTTTCGACTGGTGAAAATCGCAGCTCATTAGCTGCTTCCGTTCTCAGATTATTCGAAAAATGGCGGAGACCATTTTATTTTTAAACAGACAATAGTTACTGAGCTTTTCGAGCTATTTACTAAGCAAAAGCTAACTTTTTTTTATTGAGTACAAGAGTTATTTGTTACTGAGCAATAAAATACAATCCTTTATTTTTCAAAAAACAATATAGATGTTCAGAAACATTCTTTGATTAAAACTTCTATTAGATAAGTTATTTTGTTGTGGTTTTGATCAGGGAAAAGATTTTTTCAAGGCAAGCAAGTATCCGGCTTCTCTCCATGGATCAAAAAAGAGTGGTGAAGTAACAAGAAATAATCCGATGGTTCGTAACCATCCAAAAAATTTTGCTGTTGATTGAGCCGCTTTTGTCCTTCGATCCCAGAGAATCTCCATTGTCACGAAGAGTCCATGTAGTAGAAAATAGATCATGATCTTGCCCGACCATCGATCTGTGCAAATGTTGAAAATTAGTTCATGAATGATACCAGATAAGACAAAGGACAGCAGACCACGTATCGCGTTACTCATTGTCTGACTCATTCCAAGGAAATGTGGTATAATAATAAAGGATGTCCGCTGCAACAGTTGTTTAACAAAGACATTCCAACGATGAGACCAAAACTCCCGAGTACTCCATGAAGCGAATGGAAAAGCGGGAAAAGTCGAATTCATCGGCGTTCCCCATATAAGACCACCGATGCCGAATACAGTGTCAGTCACCATTCCAATCCAAAGGTAAAGAATAAAACAGAATAGGAGGTAGCGAATTGGCCAAATCAGAGGCACAAGTGATGACATAGGAAGAGAGAACCATGGCTCGGGAGTTACATTCATGATTATTCGAAGAATGACGAATTGACCAAGTGCTCTGAGAAGCATCATAATATTGTCACGATAAATGGTTGTGATGTTTAATGACGATTTTTTCTCCACGGACGAGCTCCATCGAGGATAGCTTGAACAGTCCATTGCTACTTGCTTTACTGTTATTGTTCGTAATTCATTCCAATCATGAGCAAATCCCCATTCGAGAAATTTAAGCGGGTAAAGAAGACCTAAAGTAGCACTCGAGAAGAGCACCTGACTGCTGGCGAAAGGCCACGGTGAATACCATTTCAAAAACCATGGCAGAAAGAAAACGCACAGAGAAAAACTTATACAAATGCTGTGAAACAAACGCACAGAATTCAATCGTTGACTCGTCAAGAGACCGAGAACGAAGGTGAACACAATTCCAGCATAGAGAAACCAAAGACCAACAAAGTTGATTTCAACCATTGCGCTTGACAAAAAGAAGTGTCATCCAAGTACTGCTTCTTAACTTATATCAGTGATAAGGACGCAAAAGAAAAAAAGTCCATATTAATAAAGAGTCAAAAGAATGTCTGACGAAAAGTGTACTTTGCACCATAATTCACTGCTTTGATAAAGATTTGTGTCTTGCACCACTATTCTCATCATTTTGAATCGATAGCAGCTGTAGCTTTCAATGTGGCCTTTTGGTGTTCCCATGCCTCATATGAAACACATAGTCATACATTATTAAAAACAGTCGATTCGTTTTTTATAATTCCGGCTTCAATCGTTTAAAACTGACACCGAACGATAGCTGATAGTTTTTTTTTTGACATATCATTCAACGCAGAATTCAACAAGCTGTATTTTGATCAGAACCAGTTTTGAAAGTCATTGAATCTGATGTCTAAATGCTAAGAAAAAGCTATTATTAGACAGAGAGGTAGCCAGGGGAGGGGGGTGGATTGGGGGGGATTGATCCCCCTTGAAAGATACAAATACCTGGAGGAGGTACGAGTCGATCAAATCTTGCCAGCCGAAAAACAGTTTTTCTATATGGTGATCCCCCGAAAACAGTCAATCCTCCCCCCCTTGAGAAAATTTCTGGCTACGTGCCTGTTATTAGAATACATGTATTCGATCATTCGATTAAAATTTGCCGTCGAGCAGACTATATCGCTCTTAGGGTTTGCAAATCCAAAAGAGCACGGTTTCCTGTCGATTTTAGGCTGAGAATGACCATAAGATCTAAAACAACTAGTGTATATACATGGTGCGTTCAAAAAGTTTCGGTACTGGTTTTATTAAAAAACAACAACAAGCGCTGATGCATTAATATTCTTACCTATGTGTAGTTCTTACAGTCCTGTATCTATAGACATGATAAGCTCTACTGAATGAAAGGTCCATATGAAAGCTTAGATACATATTTGAGACCTCTCTCTAGACACTGACATACATTTAAAACTTGAGCAAAGTTATACATTTTGAAAGACTAGCTGTCCTTCAAAATTTATGAATATATAGTGATAGTTTACAGTAATGATGCTCTATCATATACTACGATATTTGAATGAATTCGTTGTTTTAAACACGAATAACTAACTACTAATGATTGTTCCTGATAAAGTCGACACGTCATTGATAGCGTGTCCGAAAGTATGGTCTTCTCATGAACTGACTTTAGTAATACGTAATTGATCATACGAAATGATTTGCACCATACATTTAAAATGTGAACAGTATTCGCTATTTATCCAGTTATGATTCAACCGTTTTCGACCATCAAGCGTCCATAAAGTTTTAGTAGTTATGTTATTTACATTCAAATTGCTATCAATGTACGATAATTCAACTTCAAACTGATGGTCTAATTCAGAAGCTGTAGTGATCAGTGGGGAATCGATCAACACACCCCACCCACTACATGTTCATACATATTAGATAAGACATGGTCTCACAGAACAGGAAATTATACTGTTAAGCGATGTTCAATTTTTATGATTTTCTAGCAGTGTCTGGAGAGTGGTCTCAAACATGTTTCTATATGTTCATATATACGTTTCATTCAGCAGAGCTTATCATGTCTATAGATACAGAACCGTATGAACTATACATAGATAAGAATATTAATGCATCAGCGCTTGTTGTTGTTTTATAATAAAACTAGTACTGAAACTTTTTGAACGTACCATGTATATCTGATGGCATCGAGACTAGAATGCAGTAGCTTAGTAGTATGTGCCGAACAATCTAAGCATTTAAGTACAGCGGGTGTGGGTGTGTGGGTATGGGTGTGGGTGGGTGTGGGTGTGGGTGTGGATGGGTGTGGGTGTGGGATTCGTTATGCATCTTACTTTCATTCAACTCACACAGCCACACCCACACCGCACCCACACCCACACCCCCACCTACACACCCACACCCACCCACACCGACCCATACCCACGCCCACCCAGACCCACACCCATACACCCACACCCTTGCACCGATAGTTGTCATGTTGAAGTGTTGATTAAGTTCTTGTACCATGATGAATGATGTATTAGTGTTAATAATTAAAGTAATACTACTGAGACTATCAACATATTCCTCGATTTCTCTAGATGATAAAATATAACTTGGATTCAATGATAAATTCGTATTCGCAATTGAACTGAAATAGTATGAAAGAGCATAGGCTATAGTAGTAGCATTCATTGTTCTATTACGTAATATAGTGACTGTATACATCTGTAAGAAGAAAATTCAGTAAGAAAGAAAAAACTAATATTTTTCTATCATACCTGAACATCAAGTTTCGATGCACAAGTGCAATTAGGTAATTGTAATTCACTGATTTCGTTGCAATATGGAGGAATTGTGTTAGTAACACTAGTTGTTGTAGTTGTAAACATTGTAATAGAAGTCGCCGTTATAGTGTAAATAGCGGTTGTAGTAACTGGAATTGTTACTAAGAAAAAATTCGTTATCTCAGGAGTAATCGTTGCCGTAGAAGTAGGTATTGTTGTAACAGTTTCTGTTATTTTAGAACTAATGGTTATTGTAGAATCAACAGTTTTGATAGATTCATTAAGTGATGATAATGGTAGTTGCATTGTAGTACTTTCTATTGTTGTAGAATTGATAGTTGCCATGGACTCAGAAGTTGTTGTAGTGCTTGTAGCCGTTGTCGAAGCCAACTTTATCCCAGCAATCGTTGGTACTGATGGAGAAATTTCTGGTTCTGGATATGAAGTTATTGTTGTTTCATTATGCATGATTATCGAATGAACTGTTAATATGAAAGAAAGTGTGACTGTCAAAGTATGAGAATAACCGACAACAAACAAATAGAAAATTATAAGTCTTTGAGGAACATTCAATGGAGATATGGTTATTCTTCAGAGAAATGAGAATCGATTATTAACTTCCTCATAGTATTAGTATTCATAAAAGTAGGCAAAAGATATGGTGAATATTGTGCTTCTTTTATTTCAACAATCATAGAGTTGTGATAGCAATTGAAAAGAGATTCCTATTTTTCAATTCTTGGATATAGTCAACGAATGAGAAATAGCGCGGAGTAGTACAGCTGAGTATAATCGTTAAAAATGAACATCAAAAGTTCACTTATTTGGATTGAAAGAGTATGTAGCTGAATAAAACTGTATGCTTTTAATACATAGATCAAGATTCTTGAATAAAATGCTAATAATCTTCGGGAATTTTCATTTTTCTTTCTTGGATTTAACTTCAATAGATCGTCACTCCAATCGAATTGGTATCAAGTCCTGTTTTTTTCTTACCAATATCTAATATTCTCTATGTATACACATAATATACCACCATCCTATTCATTAACAATGTTGAAACACATCCATCTTTTGGATTGAAAGAAGATCACAAACCACTAACCTTAAACTTAAACTTGTCGGCTGAACTTAAACCAATATCCCCTCGAATGTCATACAATTTTAATGCTGCGAATTGGAAATTATATAGAATTAAATTGAATGAATTTTTGAGTAAAATTGATTTAAAACAAATAATTACAACAACACAACAAATTGAAACATATGCTACTGTCTTGACAGAAAGCATAGTCTTAGCAATGAAGGCAGCAATTCCATTAGTGAATGAAACAATTAAAAGTTTCAAAATCTCAAAAGTAACTAAAAATCTCATTGAAAATAAGCATCGTGCATATCGACAATGGAAAAAAACGAACAATGACGCCGACAAAAAGGACTTCTATAAGAAAAGAGAATTATTAAACAATTCACTCCGAAATGATCGTATAGATCGTCTTAATCGTACCATGTCATCATTATGTGCAAACAAGATGAATTCTTCTAAAGTGTGGGCAGCAGTGCGTAAATTCTACAATAAAAGAACGAAGCAGTCATATACAGGTGAACTCAGATATCAAAATATCACTGCCAACACCGACTATGAAAAAGCTGATATGTTTGCATCATACTTTGAAAATGAGATTTTTGTTGAAAAGCCTGATCGATTACCATTTCATGACCAAGTCCGAAGACAGGTGGAATCAATTAAAAAAAGAGTCAGAGGGAAAAAACAAACAAATAAAAATAAACCACCTCCAATATCAACTCAAGAAATAAAATTAATACTTAAACAACTGCCTAATAGCTCACCCGGGCCAGATACAATACATAATCGCTGCCTGAAAAATTATACAACATCATTAGTTCAACATCTCGAAAAGATCTTTAATATTGTTATTGATACCGGATATATACCTGATGTCTGGAAAAGAGCCAACATCATTCTCTTGCTTAAGCCAAATAAAGACAAAAAGCAACCATCCAACTATCGTCCAATCAGTCTCTTAAGCTGTTTAGGAAAAATCTTAGAAAAAATTATCAAACAACGAATAATGAAAGAACTAAACGAAAGAAATATTTTGCCGATTCATCAAGCAGGCTTCCGACCTAATAGAAGCACAATGTATAACATTATTAGACTTGAAAGATTCGCGCATGAACAACTTCATAAACGTCAACATGCTGCAGTTATATTTTTTGATATAAAAGCAGCATTTGACTCAGTGTGGTATGAGGGGCTAATATACAAACTTCACGATCTTCGCCTTCCAGAATACTTAATTCGATATATTATTTCATTTCTTCACCAACGAACAGCGGTGATAGAGATAGAAAATACAATATCAAGAATATTTACTTTAAAAAGCGGAACACCACAAGGATCACCACTGTCACCTCTGCTTTACATAATATATACTTATGACTCAATGAACAGTATATCTCAGCACACAGAGAATGGTCTTTTTGCTGATGACACGGCCTTATGGTCTTCATCAAACACCATCACCAACCTTAATCATCGTTTACAAGCATCTGTAAATGAATTCTATAAGTGGTGCAACACTTGGAAACTAACTATACAACCTACTAAAACTGAGATGCTTTACTTCAGTCCACACCCAAGAAAAAAATACAAGAAAAAAATAGCCATCCAAGTTGAAGATACAATAATCAAACCTATAGCAGCAGCGAGATATCTAGGCATAATATTTGATCATCAATTAAAATGGCGGAGCCACATGCATTATATAGAAACAAAAGTAGCACCACGCATAAGTTTGCTTAGATTTCTATCAAAATTAAATTCAAACTCAAACAATAACATAATGATTAATCTATACAAATCTTTAGTCAGATCAATTATAACATACGGATCATCGATTCTTCTAAGAGCAGACGAAAAAATATGGAATAGAATTCAGATTATACAAAACAAAGGTTTGAGAGCATCATTGGGACTTCCAGCGTATACATCTACAGATTACATACATAATAGTACAAATGTTCCCAGGATTAAAAATTACGCAACATTTCTTCTTCAAAGATCAATTGCAAGAGCAGAAAACTGCAACGACAATACATCAAGAGAAAATCTTACATATACTCTAACACATGTTCGCATAAATTAACTTTACTCTTTCCTACGAAGGGCATAAGACATAAGTCAGGAGCCCTACCACTTCTCTTTCCATCTCTCCCGTTTTTCAGGATTTAATTGTTTCCGTTTTTTTTTCCTTTCTTGTTTTCAAACTCTGTAGATTTATTTATCTAAATAAATCGTTGAAACCTCATACACATAATATCAATGATCAATGTCTCATCTGCTCTTAAACTACAGTTAGATAAAGATAATGTGAAGTTGTTGCTTTTTTTTCTTCTTTCTTTTAAATTTTACTTTGGTACAATTCTAGATGAATATAAAATAATAGAATAATGAAAATATTCTTACATGTATCATGTTCAGATCCAGAATCGGTTATGGCTGTATTGCTTTGAAAGACTTGTGCATTGTCCTGTGTATTATTAATACTGTTATTGAATTTTTCAAGCAAATATTGACTTTGTACATTTGTATCATAATCATTCATAAATTCAGTATAACCATATGAATGTATACTGTTTATATAAATGAAAAAAATTAATACATATGTAAAATAAAATCTTATATTAAATTCTATCATTATTTGATTATCTAAAAAAATGAAATCGTTGATTTAGACTAGAATAAATTCGATATATTTTAAATATCTCGAGAACAAAAATTGGTAGAAACCTGCAATTTTCATCGTTCGAAAAAGAAACGTAGGAGAAATGAAACTTTGCTAAAGTATCTAGACTATGCATTGATCAAACTGGCGCGTTTTTCACTATAGATTTTGAGAAGATTTTAGAAAAAAAACAAACTTTTTCAATCAATAATGAGTTCCGATTTAGGATATTGATAACGAAATCTTTTCTCTATAAATCTAAACAAGATCAAACTTTTAAGCATATTCCATTCTGAACCACTAAAACGTTTCTATTAGAAGCCTTGAAATTTGTCAACTGACTACTGGTCATTCTAACCTGTATTGAATTTGATGTATTCGTTGACACTGATTCCAATGTTAGTATTTGTATTTAGTTTTAATACTATATACGATGCAAAAGTAATGGTACAAAATGTTCATCCCCTTTTTTTTCTTCAATAGAAGAATGTTGAAAAAAAACCTTTTTGTTACCAAAAGATAGAGCTTTTTTTCTTCTTTCGAATTGTATATAAGTTATTTTTTGCATAATAACGTTATAAACGGTATGACACAATAAAAAAGAGAAACACACCTTCAAAACAATTTCGCAGTTTTCATGGAATTTAGAAAGACGGTACAAAATATTGATTCCTATATCTTTTGAATAACTCTTCAATAAACATGTCTTTTAAAAAATATTTTGTTATTAACTGATAGGAAATCTCAATATAATTTCGAGTAATTTAACGATCAGTTAACCAATTTCAAAACTTCTAGTAAAATAATCTCAGAATGAAATAAGTTATAAAAAGTTTCTTTTTTTTTTTTTGAAAATTTCTTCTACATTTTTCTTTCGAATGATGAAAATCATAAGTTTCAAGCTATTTTTCTTCTCTTGATATTCCATTGATATGAGAAAAGTTTTGTCTCTTCTATTATAATTAGCAAGACTTTATTGATGAAGTTTAAGAATATAAAAAATTCAAAAGATATTTAAATGATTTCATTTCTTACTTGATAATTCGTATTAGAATCTTTGTATATTTCATATTATAAATATATTTACATAAATAATAATTCTAGATGATTATTTCATAGGAAATGCTTTGATGAAAATCCTTGATGTTTTTATTCTCATGTTTTTTTGATAGACAGAAATCGAATCTTTTTACGATTATTGATTTTGAAACGAATCGATTTTCTTTTCTTTTGCTTTCTATTACAACATTACACTATATTCTACAAACTTCAGTTGTTAACTTTTATCATTTAAGAATTTTTCATGTACAATGAAAATAATAAAAAAAAAAAAAATTTCTTTTTTTCTGTTTTCATTTAAATCCAGAATTTCCAGTGAATGAATTTTATTGAAAAAAAAATAAAATTTGATTTTAATATTAATATACTTTCGCATTTTTTCGCTAATATATTCAATAAAATTGTTTCTATATTGAACTACATGAATAAATATAATTATATTAATTTAAAAAAAAAATACATCAATAATAATTTTTCAAAAAAATCGTCATAATTCATTTATTAATTGATTAAGAATGTCTCAAATTTAATTTATCAAAAGATAAAATAAGTAAACAATTTCTACAGTACTATTTCACATATTTGCAAACCAATAACAATTATTTAAATTTTTCTATTAAAATAGATTATATCTTAGTGTGTAAAACTGTCATGATTGAGTAACTGACTTGTTCGATATGTATTCACGACATACTGTGCTTAAAGTCTCAGTATCACTAGCCATAGACTAATCCTATTTTACAGGTAGTCAATATTACAAAAAGCACAAAACATTTGCGTCAGGTCAATCATTTGTTCAGAGCTATAGATATTCATAGTCATAAAAAGTAGCAAAAAAGGCAAAAGTATTTTGCATTTTTCTTATTTGTGGTATGTAGACCTAGAAACTGGGTACAAACTCTTTTCAAAAGATTCATAGCTAATTTAATACTATATAATGCATATAGTTTAGATTCAAAAGCGATTAGACAGTTGAAGGACTTTCCTCGTAAGCTCAAATCGGAATGTATATATTCTTCTCTTTGACCTAATGCTCATTCAGAAAAAGAAGACGAGTGGGTATTTTTTGAATAAATTTTAATAGGAATAAGATAGAGAGCTGTAGTTTTCGCCGTTGGAAAGAAAAGATGAAAACGTATCGAATTGTATATTATAAGATAATTTCACATAGCTTTTTTTCAAAGACTTAAAGCGACGTTTTTCGAAAACCGACATATTCCGTAAGGTGACTAAAATAATTTTTCAATAATTTCATGTGTATTTGAATCGTTAACAGAAGATCAACAAATTATACAAGACGTTTAGATCTATCTGTTGAGAAGTTAGAAGTATCCTAGTTGAAATTCTTAGCCGATTTGTCTATTAATTTCTGTAAAAAAAAAATGCCTTTTTTGTATTTTTTCCATAAAATCGGAACTCATTTTTTTTTTAAATTGATTAAAAAAACTTTTAAAAAAACCTTCTGGAAAAGCCTATATTATACAATTCGATGCGTCATTATCTCCTCTTTCCAACGGTGAAAATCGCAGCTCTCTATCTTGCTCCTAACAAAAGTTATTCAAAAAATACCCACCCACCATTTTCTTTTCTGGACGGACATTAGTTGTCACACAACAAAGTTTCAGTTCATTGGATCAAAATGTATGAGATAAAATTCCTTTTTGAAAAAAAAAACAGTTTTCACTGGTTCAAACTATAGAATGGCTATCAGAAAAGAAAACAAAAACTGCAAGTCATGAAAGGAAAGAAACTATTCTTGAATAGAATCACATGTCGTATTTGTTTAAATCAAATAAAACGAATAGATCACTTTCAAAATTCTTTTTTTTTTAAATCAAACTCATCTTTTACAATGTGTTTTATCAGTTATTTTTATAATCATATATGACTTCAATCGATAACTAGTCTAAAACTAGCTCTAATCAAATCTTCAGAATGATAGAAGACTGAACTATTATTGTTAATCAATAAGATTGAAATTGTCACAACTCTTTTTCTTTTATTTTGTGCATATCATTATTTTCAGAACTATTTTACTTTTGATTATTTATAAAAATATATTAAGAATCTTCTGTATTTCGAATAACTACTCTACAAAAACAACAAAATTTTGTTCTATAGGACTCAAAGCGTCTGAATGCTGAAGATAATCGTATTCGCAAAGTTGCAAAGAAATTAAGTCTTTGATGCTTCTCTAAAAAGTTCATTAATACTGCTAGGGTCATTGTTTTTATGAACCACTTGTTAGTATTCGATACGATTTGACAAAAATCTTATCATGTTAACATTATATTCTATAAATATCAGTCATAAAATATTACTTTATAAGTATACGTTTTATATCAATATAATACAGAGAAGCTTTTTCGTTCTCTTCCTTTTTTTCCTTAATTTTACGTAATATAAGTAATAACATTTATATATCTTAGTTTTTATTGTTTCGCCTATAATTAATACAAAATTTATATAGATATAGCAACATGAATAGATACTTTTTATTTTACAATATAAAAAAATGATGTAACAATGAACATTGAAGATTGAAAAAACAAAAACATATTAGATAATAATATTATAAAAAGTTCTTTGTTAAATAATCAATAGCAAAAAAAAAAACTTTCATCATTAAAAATTCTACTATCTTTCTATGATAGTATTTCAATAAGACTTATAAATTAGTATTTTTCACGAACATAAATATTTCAATAAAATATCATATATATATTAATTAAATATATATTACTTGTTTAATTCAAATTAATATGAGAATTTCTTCAAGTATGAAATCGCTTTCCAATCAAAACGAAATGATTAATAGAAAAGTCTAGAATGGTTTGATTTGCCAGACTTAAGTTCTTCAATAAAGGCTGTAATCTCATTTAAATCATAGGAAAGATCATCGTTCGACTTAAAAATTTATATAACAATAACATTACTACTCAAACTGATACTTACCGTTTGAACTCATATTAAGTTTATAAGAAGCTCTTGATAAGACTAGAAAACTCCTAAAAAGATTCGTATCCATGGTTCACTGAAGTTGAGTTATGATCGTTTTTATGAATTTTCTATCGCGCTTTAGATATTTCTCCAAAAATCAAATGACGAAATTTTGATCTGAAATTGTGTCCCCGAATAGATCTGACAATTCTGGGAATATTCTAAAATTTTCAAAATATTCCTAAAGACATTAACTACATCAAAATTTCAGTAAAATGGTTATAACTTAGCTTCAAAGATTCATAGACACGAATTTTTTAAAAGTTTTTCTAGTCTTATCGAGACTCTCTTATGAACTCAAAACAGTATGTATCATCCCCGTTCAATTAATTCTCTAATAAGATTAGTTCATTGAACAAATTATAACTTTTTCAGTATTTTCTATTCGGATATTTTCTCAAGTATAAAAACAAATTATGTCCATAGTTTTACATTGTCTCATCAGTAAAATTTTAATAATTGAAGAATAAAGATCCAAAAAAAAAAAAAAATCATTCTATACTTTACTTTTACTTACTAATACTCATAAAATAAATATTGTTTCAATCAAAAAATGATTTAATACATACAAATATTAATCTTGTTAGTAAAATAAAATATACGAATAAGAAAATAAACTAATTTAAATTCAAATAAATAAATAATTATTTAAGAAGAACTATGAAGATAAAAATATAAACAATAAAAGATTGTTATCTCGTCTATAGATGTATTATGTTCAATGAAGAAAAAAAAAAACAACATACAAATAATTAACTAAGCAATGTTATTATATATTGAAAAGAACATATACAAATCTTCTTTTCAATTGTTGTTTTTTTTTCTTGAATAAAATTTTTAAATATCAAAAAAATGAATTTTTAATAAGTCTTATCAATTAAACACTATGCTCTAGTAATATCATCATCATCATCATCATCATAATTAGGCCAACGTCTATCTTTTAAATTATCAGAATCTTCAAATAAATTTGATTCTTCTTTTGATATATTTCGTTGTTTTATATCAATTTCTTCTATATCAATATTATTTTCATTACGATCTTCTTGAATAGATGATTTTTTATATTTATCTATTATTGTACTTTTTGTTTTGCTAAATTCTCTTGCAGCTATAGTACGTTTTTGTTCATCCATATGTTTTGAACGTATTATTATATATAAAATAATCGACCATAAACCTTCTAAACCATTAAATATAATAAAAAACCATCCTAAAATATTTCCGGCTTCTGGTGTAGCAAATGTCAAAAATGGACCAAAAAGCCAACCAATACCTTGAGTTGCACATGATGAAAGTAAAATAAGTACACATCGTTTCATTCGTTCATATGATTGATGTGGTGATGTTGCATTTCGTACATGATTTAATATACGATGAGCAACAAGAATAAATGTAATTATATTAATTAAAAGAAATAGACAAACAGGTATTGTAACAAAATAATAAATAACATCACGAGTAAACCAACAAATTTTATATGGATATAATTGTGTAATATGAAATGATGAATTAGAATTAAAACCAGCTGCAAATGCAACCCATGCAATAGAAACAAAAAATGATACACCAAGCATAATAAATAATTTTCGAACTGATGGTTGTGGAAATAAACAAACAAACCGAAGATAATTAAAATAACCAACACTAGTCTTAGCACAAAACATTAAAATTAAAAAGAAATAAACAAAAAACATTAATACACTTGAACTTAAAAAACATTTTGTTTCATTTATAGATGATGTTTTTGTATATGTTGTCAGTCCTAAAGCTATATAAAATATAAAAAGAATTGTTGTACTTGCAGAAGATATTAAAGGAAATAAATCATATGATCTAAAACCCATTTTTGGATCACGAATTCTTATTATACTAGCATGAATAATAGTAACTAAAAAGCAAACAATTGATATTGATAAACAAACAAGTGAACCAATATCTTGTGCATCAAGATAAGAAGTAAGTGGTGTTCTAGGTAACCAAATAAGAGCAAATGAAGTTAAATGATTACAACTACATTCATATCGATTAAATTCACTATTATATCGAGGTATACTACAACCAGATTCATTCCATGTTGAATTAATTGTATCATAAAATGAACACAAGTAATCGACGGTTGTATTCGGTTTATATTCGTTTAAAACTTGAAAATATAGAGTAATATTCGTCGGTACAGATACAGAACTATTTCTCTTTACTGCTACAACAATAACAGATGATGCAAGAGTTTTATTCGTTGAATTATCTAACGTTTCATATGTTGTAGGTTTATCAATAATAAGCATATTCAGAGATGTAGCACCAATTAATGCACTATCACTAATGATAGCAGCGCTTGATAAGTTTGAATCTGTAATATTGTCCTTATTAGCAGTATTGACAATTTGACCACCAATACCACGACTAAATGAAGCACCCAAAACGAATACAGTACCTCCTTGTTCAGGTTTTTGTACCACAAGTATTGAATCATTAGTGTTTATTGTTAAATTAGAAGCATTTATTTTAGTAAGAGAAACATCAATGTCATTCGGTGTTAATGTATATGTCGAATTTAATGATGTATTTGAATTGGCAACTGAACTTATATATAATGAAAGAGCATCAGCAATAATAGTCGAATTTGTAGTATTACTTCGCAATGTATTAGCTGCCAATATCTAAATAAATTATACACAAAATGAAAAACAAAAAAAAATATAGAATTCTTTTAAACAGACTTGACCGTCAGATTTGAGTACACAAGTTCCATTGGTTAATTGTACTTGAGTAGCATTATTACATGGAACAAAATATGGTGACCAAACTAGAGCAAAAGTAGATAAATGATTACAACTACATTCATAACGATTAAATTGATTATTATATTGAGGTGCAGTACAACCGGATTCATTCCATTTTGAGGCATTTATATTATAATATGTGCATAAATATTGTG
>CAJNOP010000959.1:49861-68141 GCA_905250075.1 Rotaria sp. Silwood1 | reverse complement strand
TAGTGGTCCTTTGATATTTCTAATAGTCTTCGTTTTTTGAAACAGTGTAGATTGTTTTGGAAAGGATTATAAATTCTTTAAAAACATGTGTTTTACCCGTATTGAATATATTACTAATATACGTAGTTTCTATAATAGTTTTTAATTTTGATCACGTAATACTTTCAAATGTGTTGAATACAATACTAGCATGCACGATAATATTGAGAAAAGATATAGTTTATATTGTATACAAAAGACAAAAGAGATAGACCTTTTTGTGTGGGTGGGTATGGTTGTGGGTATGGGTGAATGCATCTTCCGCTCATCCACACCCACCCTTTTAGAAGATTGTAATACTTTTTCCTGAGTGGAAAAAGTAATGAAAGCCTGTAATAAATGGGGAAGTTTTCTTTGTATTGTTGAAGGATTTAACAGTTATTATAAATAATAGTTTTTATGTCAGTAAATAGAGAATTTTTCTTTCAAATAGATTTTTTACGGCAGAGCAAAATTAGCATCTACTCCGTCGTACAAGCACAAAAATCAACAAAGCGAAAGCAATTTATAGGAAATGTTTAGAAGCGGATTTGCTGAAATTTGAAAAAAGCTATAACATTCTACATAGACTACAACTTTCGACATGATGCTTAAAGTGTTAGTAAAACAAAATATATAGGAGAAGAAATTTTGAAATAGAAAATGTCAAGATACCAAAAAAAAACTTGGTTACAAACAAATCTGAAATATTGCTTTCCCTTGATATAAAGTAGCGTGAGTGTTTCAACGGTGTCAGTGAACACATGCGATACTTTGCTCAGAATTGAATTGTGCATCGGATTGTACGTGAATCAGCATTTTATATGAAGAGTTTGACTTGTGGTTAGATAGTTTTTTACAATGCACCTAAAAATACCTTCAGATATTCTCTATTTTTCGGCACATGTTGACATACATTGTATTTATCCCTAGAAAAATGGGAATTCGCAGTTTAACAATTCAGTAAGTGTTTTTTATAAAGTTTATACCTGCATAACAAGTCTTGGGTGGGGGTGTGGGTGTGAGTGTCCGAGCACTAAATTCACACCCACAGCCTTTCTATACATTTCTTCCTTTTTCCTGTGGTTTTTTATCATGGAATTTTCATTATTGCCAGTCATACTCAGTGAGTAACATTATAAATGCTGAAGATCGAATAGGAGATTGAATCAAAGCAACAATCGAATGAGTACTTCTGATAGGATATATCGATCGAATGTTGTCAAAAAACAAAGAAAAAAAATTTCATGCGGTTCTTTCGATATGTGCTACGTATTGTCAGCTTGTGTGTGGATGGATTGATACTACATGTATCTTAGTATCTCTCAAATGAGGACTTCGCATCTCACTAAAAGTTAACTAGGTGTAATTTGTTCAAAAATCGCTCATCTCATAGATTTTGAAAAGTTATACAAAGCTGCACGTTCGATAGCTTATTTCTCTCATCAGTAGCCGAACCTTATGTTCAAAAGATAAATCATACAACATATATAGCGGCATGTGAGACGAGAATGAAATTATGGATTGTTCTGAGATTTTTTAAATATGTTCATGCTTTTGAAACGGAAGAAATCAATCAATTTAGTCTGATATACCTTTTAAATATTATACAGAACCGTCTCTTTGAAAGTTTAGTTTTTGTATAAAATCAATAGGTAACCAGAAAAAAGGAGAACACCAAAGTATCAAACAGAGATAATTCATCTCTTCCAAATCTTGAAAATTAAGCAGCCGTAAAATACATGTTCGAATTAAGAAAAATTATTTTAAAATGAGAAACTTGAAAGTAACAAATAGATGTAGTAAGACATGAAACACTGCTCAAACTGCTTTTTGCGCTTAAAAATATCACTTTTAGTCATTGAACTGATATTCGACCGTTTTACATCGAAATCGTAGATTTTCACCAATGAAGTTAATAATGAGAAAAGCTTATAGATCTACTTTCATATTATGGAAGTTATAGGCGTAATATCGTATTTTCAAGATATCGCTCATGTCTTGTCATAGCTCAGTATGTCAGCAGAAGTTCGAATTCACCATATAAATATTCATTTGATGTTCAATTCAGATTTAAAGTTTATTTCAATCTAATGTCTATCTTCAGCGTATATCTATGTTTACTAGATGTAGAGGAGAGAAATTTTAAGTGAGTTCATATCTTAAAGGGTTTTTTAATGTATTTAAACATCAAATTTTGAGTCTAAAATAAGGTATCTAAGAAAGTAACATCGTTTTTTTCTATCTTCATGATGTTATATGTGACTGTTCAATGTGAAATCGACTCTATTCATCCGTTCTTATTAACAGTTATCAAAGAAAGCATATCAATGAAGAGTATTTCAACAATTTTCGATACTTTCAACTTAGACTTCGTCTGTTGTCATGTAAATCTAAACATTTAAGAAGATATGATTTGAAAGCTAAATACTCATAATAACAATGGATACTCATTTTAGGAAAAACTATATAAACATATTGTGTCGTTGATGCTTAAAATCTTTACCTGTTCAGAGTAAAAATAAAAACAGTCTAATCTGGAAATCAAAAAAATCGAATGATTAGCTCTGAATTGTAACTTCAAATGTATTCTATAGTAATCTTAGTTCCTTTGAAATAGTAAAAGCTTGAAGATTTGATGTAAAAATAGGAAACGTAGGATTAGAATAGCGAAATGAACCTGTATTATACGGCATATATTTGCGTGCTTCACATCTATTAGTTAATACTACTTTAACTTTCAGATCAATTTAGAAATTGTTCTAACGAAAATATGTTTGCCCGTAAGTCATACACTGATTTATGTAAATTAACGTTCTCTGCTAAAGGACAAGTACGATAAAAACGTTTATTCAATAGAATACCTGATTGAAAATTTTCAAGTTATTGTATTTTCGAATCAAGCTTTCGAAAATTATTATTAGAGATTCAATGAATATTATAGCTACTCATAAGTAACATTTGTCAAATGATAAAATATTTCAAGAAAAAGTTTGGATGGGACACACTTACATCCTATTTCATGCAATTTGAATGCTCCTGAACGAAGAGCAGTATTTGAGAGAAAGCCGAGCTCAAGTCAGCAGTCTTTTGCAAAAAAATGTTTGAGCGATATCTCATCTATTTCTTTGAAGAAAATCTATGAAACAAATGATTTTACATTGAGATTCTATAAAAACCTTTGAAAATTGGTTTGGATGTGCATATGAATGTGGGATCTGGCCAGTATGAGTGATCACCGATCTTTTCTTCGGTTACAGCTACACTCAGATTCATAAAAAACTAGATTTTTTCCTATCACTTTCTTGTGCATTTCTCGCTTATTAGCAACATAAGAATAAATTTTTGAACAAGTAATTATATCTTCTGATAAAGCTTCACATTTTTTATCACTCTGACTTTGCGAAGTAAATAACAAAAAACGGACAGTTACAAAATTCATTTTTTTCTTAATTACCAAGAAGAGTATTTAAATAATACTTGGATTATTTTTCAATGCATAAATATAAACCTAAACGCAAGCGTATGAAATAATAGAGAATTTACAGTTTTCGTGCTTGTCAAATAAGGGTACCTTAACTGTGTTCAAATTATCTTTTGTAACAAATGAATGCAACACAACAGAGAAATATACAGAAAGATAGAAAACTTTCGCGCACTATCCAAGTCAATAAGAGATTCTTCGGAAAGACTGAAATTTTTTTTTATGGTAGACTAACTTTAGAACAAAAATGAGTGTTTGTGGATTTGAAAAGAGAAGAAAGGCAAAAAACATTATGAAACTTTCGTTCTTGATAGTGTAGAAGACATTTTTCATGGTTTAAATTACAAACCGAGAAATTAGTGATTTCTAAAATATCACTGATTATTTTTCACTAATACTGAAGTTTACTCAAAAGACAGAAACAATCTTATTCAATTACGTAGAAAAAGAAGCTAAACAAAGAAAATTGTAAAAAAATAGAAAAACTAACTTTGCCTATGAATGAAAATATGTTTTTATGTAAACAAATAATTAAGTATAAAACGAACTAACAAGAAAAGTACTTTCTCAAAAATTTCCTTCACATTTCATAATTTCTCTTCATCCATCAAAATCGAAACTATTATTAACATATAAAGATGATAAAGGTCTTCTATAAAAGTATATCAAAGTGCACGTTTAATTTTTCAATTGTACAGTAATGTATCATACTACTTTCAGTTGTTCATTTAATTCATTTTCGTAAAGACAAGGTCATAGTGAGTTCTTGCACGGTATAGAAAAATAGAACAGGAAGATAATAGAAATTTCTTATAGAAGAAAGGCTTTTGTAACGATATATGCAGCGAAGTGGCGACAGAAAGTATACAAAGAAAATACAGAAAATATGTTATAGTTCTAAAAAACAGGCAAGAACTTTTACATGTAACAAATAATTGGTGCGACAGCATCATCGCAAAATTCACTATCCTATCGTTTTGGATCTCAAAAAGTTCCTTTGTTATTCTCGAATAATAAGACGATGCATTGGTGTCTAGTTTTCAAAACTCGTTTATATATTGAAAAAGAAATTACTTGAAACGTTGTATTAACTTTTTTACATTTGTGTATACGTTTGTATGGAAACCATTCATACTTATTATAGCATAAAACTTGGAGATATATGGCTCAATGATACTAATAATTGATATGCAGCGATATTCATTCATGCATACACTAACGGATCTAGTAGTTTGGCGAATCGACGACAATCACTCGTCCCTTCTCCCATCGCATTGCAAATAGAAGTAAAAATGACCATATTTTAAAATGTACGTCTCTGTTGAAGTCTCCTATTGAAGAAAATTGTTCGATTGATGTTCGATAATTATTAAAAAAAAAACAAATAATTTTTAGAACAATGAACTTTATTTGTTGGATAAATAAACTGATCGTCGAAAAAATCCATGAGTGAAATATAACAAACATGGTCGTATCAAAATGTATCATTTAAATTTTCTTGATGATGAAAGTTTAATGAAAAATAATTTATAAGATACTCGCTTCGTAGTGATTCTATAATATTTCCGACATTCTTGAATTTTTTTGAAAAACTACAGGTTGTTTTGGAGATGATCGGAAATTCTTTAAAACAATGTATTTTGCCCGTATTAGTGTCGATAATAGAATTTTTAATTTTGATTATATTATACATTAATAGATTTCTGGATATGATTATTATTCGATCCGACTGTATTTATTCTTGAGTCGATCTGTATGTTTGTAGAGCACTTTAAAATCAATGAAACAGAAATTAATCTTGTTTTTTTCTTTTTCTCTGTTAGAAAAAAAACTTGTTTGTTTCACTGCTTTCTATAACTTAGAGACAATTTTTATTTACTACATTGAATACATATTTCACATTACAAAGCAATTTAGAAGACAATTTCGTAGAATAATAGACAAGATTTTTTTAGATGCAAATTTTAAAACACTTGCAATAATGAATAGTATGATGAAATAAAATAATTAAATTTTAACATCGATAATAGAATAACCATTCGATGTATAGAAGGAAATCTTATTCAAACCTGAATACAACAAAAAAAAACTGCGTCTAATTCTAAAATCACAATGAATATAAATCGTTTAAAAACGTTCTAGAAAAAGTTTTTATACTACGAATGAAATAGAATAAAAATTTGAGGAAGAAAATCACAGTATTGATCATTGTTGAAACTGTACTCAAAAATGAATATTTCGAAGTTTGATGCTATGATCTAATGAACGAAATGTATGCATCTGCATTTAAACACGAATACACTGCAAAATAATTATAAACTATCCCCAGCAGTCAAAAAAGAGAAATTAATGACTGACAACGATCCACATTTTTTTTTCTTTCAATTCGTTTAAATTTGGAAGAAATCTCGGATTTTTTAAGTTTTAACATTTGATATGGTTTTTTACTTTAAGGCCCCCCTCAGAAACCAACTTTGTTATTTCTCATCCGATTTCAACCAAAATTTCCGAGAATGTTAGTCTTGACTAGAATAGCTTATGGTTAAAATATCTCCCCAAATCTCAAAGAAATGCACGAGTTCTAGTCGATTCATTACCGTTTACGCGGGCAAGGATTTCACAATAAGGATACGAGCTAACAAGCCCGCGCGGTTTTCAGATTGTAGAGTACCCTTGGGGCTAGATCGTAATAGAGCCCGATTTTTGGATTTTCCCTTTGTTTGATTTTTAAAAACTCTTTTCCGCAAAATCCACGAAATTGTACCCAAAAACCCTGCTAACAAAAATGAAATATCTAACTTTTTTATTTCAGCAAAAGAGAAATTCAAAAATCGGACTCTATTACGACCTAGCCCTAACTGTCCTCTATTCAACAAAAAAAATTATCCCTTATTTATGGGGTCGTTATTGAAAAATCCTTGCCCGCGTATAAGTTCGCCAAAATCAATTCATTTTTTGATAAACCATAGATGTTCTGAAAGAGGAGATTTCGGTGCATCTTCCTGCGATTAAACTTCAATTTCGACTCGTCTCCGAAAAAATTTGATTTTCTGAGGGGGGAAGGGCCCTTAATATGATTAAAATAAGAGTCAAATCACCTGAAGAAAATTTGATTTTTTTTTCGAATCTTCTATGGAAATAATGATTGAAATCAGTTATATTTCTAAAAACAGAATTATATTAGTTTATTTGAATGTTAATTATCTTAAAGAATTTAATTTTAATTGATTGATTTCAACCCGTTTAGTTTTGATTAACATTTGTTTATTTTCTAAATAAGCTAAATTCGTTGTTACTTCAATCTGAAGCTATGAGCCTTGTTCGGATTTTACGAGTGATCATTTCATACGGTTATATTGAAAATTGTTCAAGATTAACGTAAATAATTTTTTTCAAATAAACTCAACTGTATCAATTATTTAGTTCTAAGAACTTAGGAGAAAAGAATCTAAAAACGAAACCTAATCTACATACGTCAAGGTGGCAATTCGTTGAAGTTATTGAATAGATATGAATCTATTTTAATTTAATTTACACTTTCTCGGCTACTGTTGAAAAACTTGAAATGCAAGATTATCGAGATAAGTAGCGTTGGTAAATAAATATATTTTTCTGTCATATGAATAATAGGATATGTTTTTTTCTTGCTTCAATCATGTCAGTATTTATATTTCAATTTCACTTGGCTTGTCTATAGTGTGAAACCATGTGGACATAAGTTGCAAAATTGAAAGCGAGATTTTTGGTTTTTTGTAAATATTGCTGCATATTTTTGGATAATAGGCTATCTATAGTCAGAATACAGTTTTACTATTATTGGCGAATTTCCAAATCAATTCATAATTAACAACTGATCTGTTTTTTATGACCTTTATGGAAAAGCAATTTTTTTATTAGATTTTCCGATTTTATATTGGTGAAATTATATGTTCAAATTCTTACCATGATGGGTGGGTAAATGATTCATCTATAGCCACATTCACACCCACCCCGAAAAAACAGATGTTAGATCCTGCAAGATCCAATGAGGTCTTACTCCTATAAGGTTTTTTCTATGATCTTGTTACAATATCGAACAATATCTTATATGTTCATTTTTTTTCAAGATGTTCTCAGATTTTGATTGTGCGGTGTCAGCAAATAATCTTACAAGACTCAATGATTAAGACACTGATTTGGACAGACTGGATCCTTCTTGTCAGATCTTAACAGATCATATAAGATCCAAAAAAAGAAACATACACTGTACATAATGTAGATCTTGCCTGTTAGCATCTGATCGTCTATGGTCTGTCCTGTTTCTTTCCCTTATTCGAGAATAGTTGATTCCATCAGCTTTCCGATGAAGAACAGTACCTGGGAAAAAGACTCGAATAGTTTACGTCAGTTTTTTCTTCTTTCTCTATACTAATAGTGTAGAAAACGGTTATTTTTATTTTTCACCTTTCTATATTAATAGAGTACAAAACGGTTACTTGTATTCCTCATTTTTCTGTAGTGATAGAATAGTAAATCCTATTTATTTTTTACTTTCTATATTGATGATATAGAAACAGCTAGTTTTATGTCCTATTTGTCTATAGTAATAATAATTTAGAAAATGCTGATTTTAATTTCTTATTTTTTCCATCGGTCATATGGAGAATGTTATTTTTTATTTTTCTACATTGGTAACAAAGATAACAATTTGTTTTATTCTCGATTTTTTTTATATTGTTGACATAGAAAATCTTAGTTTTTATTTTGTATTTTTCTATATCGATAATATAGAAAAATAAGAATTAAAACTAACGGATATTTATATTATCAATATAGAAAAATGAGAGGTAAAAATGGAAATTTCCATACTACAGTGTAGAAAAATGAAAAATAATGAATAGGATTTTATATAATATCAAATATAGAGCAGATGTTGACTGTACTTGTTCTAAAATAAGACTGAAGTTTATGTGCAAAAAAACGAAGCAAGGTAGCCTGTCATACTGATTATTTCCATGTGTATAAGAGATATTTGAGAAGTTTGATTTAATAGAAATAAATCTATAGTATTAATAAGCATTTCATATAGCTCTATGCCATCATCTATAAGTAGAATACAAAATTATCTACTCGAATTTTCTGTCTCACAATCTCTTTGATATAAAAAGCAGAAAGTATTGTTTTGTTTCTGACTCTCATCTTCGAGTTGTTTGACACATAATTAAAGGTCTCATACCGTTTTACATGCATTTGTTTTTTGTCGATGGAAGAAAAGAAATAATACTAAAATGTACTTTCTTCCCATTGCACTGAGACATTAAACATATTAAAAATACATGACATTACATGTAATAAAAATGAAAATTGATTAAATAGTATTAAATTTAATCAAAATCTCAATTATAGCTAGATTCTTCATAGACAAATTAAAAACGATGAAATTATTTTTAGGGAGTTTATAAAACTGCATGACATTTTTTATTAACTTTATCGGTTCCGTAACTGTCCATTCAAGATATAATCATAGCAATATTGTTTCTAGTCTAAAGCTCAAGTTAGTATCAATATAAATCTTTAGAAAATTCTAGACAAACAAAAAAAAAAACTTTCTTCTAAGATTTAACCAGTTCAGAATGCGATATAATAAAAATTTAAAGAAGAAATCTTCACACTTATTGCTATTGAGAATAGCTAAAATCATGATGAAATCTTTTACGATCGTTGTTTTTTTGTGAGAATCCTCAAAAATTTACACCTATTGAATAGCCTACAAAACACAAATTTGCAAAGATTTTCGATTAAGGTTTCGATAGGAGATTCGTATTGTCTTGTAAAGTAGCGAAAATATTTAATTGTAGAAAGATCGAAATCGATCCGTGATCGGAACTGCTATTGTTTAAAAAAACGTGTCCCATATCCTATTAAGTTGAAAATGTGTAATACATTAGAAATGAATTCAAAATAAAAGATTTGACGATTCGCATATAGACCATTTTTTGTGCTACAATGTAGAATAATGAACATGACAGATTCTTCAAATATTCTTGAACTTGGGAGAGATTTGTTTTTGAGTTCTTTTCATCTACTAAAATTCGAACTTACGTATTATTTTATCTAAACTTATCTTATTTAACACTTCGATTAGTCTTTCTACAAACTACTTGTTTGTTTGAGATTCAGGAATAAATTACTCAATAATAAGTATGATGCAAAATTCATGACATAAAATACTTTCGAATGATGTATGATTTATATTTGTCACACATTCGTAAATGGAATAAGAAAGAAAAATACTTACACAAAAAATTTGTAATTTTTTTATATGAATCAGTCAAAAACGTCTTATGCATGGTAGTTAAGTATAATTAACTATCGTTATTATCTAGCAAGATGTTTTTAACGAATTCATATAAAAGCTGCAAATTTATTTTGTCTCATTTCACTCAGAAATGTGTGACAAACATAAATCATACACCGTTTCCTATCAACTGATAACAAAATTGTTTTTCCTTACGTTCAAATTCTATTATAACTCATTTTATTGTAAAATCCAAACAAAAAAAATGAAATGATTTTTAAAATGATGACATGCAAAATCTAAATATATTTCAAAGTCGAACTAACGAAATCAGTGAATATGTTGGAAAAATTCGATATAAAAGAAAATTTCATTTACGATAAAATTCGAGTTAATCACAATTTTTCACGTTACCAGTTAAACTTTAATTAGTTTTGGTCAAACTAAGGATTCTTACACAAAATATTTAAGAAAAATCAACCATGTTTTGTTTTCAACATTGAGAAAATCAGATTCTAATCAAGTTCATAAGTAAAAAGCTTTTGTAATTGAGAGCAGTTCAATATTGTTTAAAACAAATGAGAATGACTCATTTCAATGACATTGATGTTTATTTTTACTTCATACTTTTGTTTCATTTCAGTACCAATGCGTGCAAGTTCCACTGATATCTATCCGAATGCAAAATGGGCACAGAATGGTATCACTGTAGTTGGAGGAAATGGGCGAGGTAGTGAAACCAATCAACTCTATTGTCCATGGGGTTTGTACGTCGACGATGATCAAACGATTTTTATCGCTGATCATTGGAATCATCGTATTGTGGAATGGAAATCTGGTGCAACGAATGGAAAAGTAGTTGCTGGTGGAAATGGAGAAGGAAATGGAGCTCATCAATTAAATCGTCCATGTGATGTGATTATCGACAAAGAGAGCGATAGTCTCGTCATCAGCGATAGATGGAACAACAGAGTAGTTCGTTGGCCTCGTCGAAATGGTACTCGTGGAGAAACAATTATTTCAAATATCTCTTGCTTCGGTTTGACAATGGACAACAATAGTTCTCTCTATGTCGTTGACTATGAAAAACATGAAGTGAGAAGATATAAAATTGGTGACACTCAAGGAACAGTAGTTGCAGGTGGCAATGGAAAAGGACATCGTCTCGATCAACTCTCCTATCCCCACTACGTATTTGTCGATCGAGATCATTCAGTTTATGTGTCTGATTGGGAAAATAATCGTGTAATGAAATGGGAAGAAGGTGCAAAACAAGGCATTGTTGTAGCCGGTGGTCAAGGACAAGGAAATAGTCTTACACAATTGAATTATCCTCAAGGAGTCGTTGTCGATCAATTGGATACTGTCTATGTGGCTGATTCGCACAATCATCGAATCATGCGTTGGCCAAAAGGAGCCACACAAGGAAATGTCATTATTGGTGGAAACGGTAAAGGAGCACAATCGAATCAACTCGATGATCCCGCTGGTTTATCATTCGATCGACATGGCAATCTCTATGTCGTCGATTACGGAAATCATCGAGTACAAAAATTTAGTATCATATGAAATTCAATACGATGATTAATTTTATTTTTGTTTGTTCTCTTTCTCTTTCAAATAAATCGTGATGGGTGTAGGTGTGGGTTCTGTTGAAAAGAAGATCCATACCCGTGCACACACCCACACCCATACCGACACCCACACTCCACACCCTCACCGACACCCACACTCCACACCCACACCCACACCCACACCTCATACCCACACCCACACCCACACCCAAATAATATCAAACATGATATGCTAATGAATTATACTGGACTATTTCCAAAAATAATACTTATTGATTTTCACCTATTCGAAAGATAATTCTGGATTGATACCATGTGAAATAATGACAGATGACTTACTTATCAGATAAATATGAATTTGTTTTATATGACATTCCTTGCCCGACAACATGTACAACTAATATACTATGACTAAAAATATCGGGTTGGTCCAAAAGTCTCCGCCGATTTTTTTGAAAGTCTTTTAAAGCTATCTAGCGCTACTATACAGGCGTGGTTTTCGCACATATGATACCGCCTGTGTAGTACTATAATGTGATATTAACAAATGTCCGATTTTATTTACATTCCATATTAAAATATGTCAGAGATTTCTATTCATATTCGACATTGCATTTTGTATGAGTTCCAACTGGGGAACAATGCAAGTGCTGCTGTGCACAATATATGTGCTGCACTTGGTGAAGGTGTTGTTGCTGATCGCACTTGTCGAGATTGATTTAAAAGATTTCGGGAAGGTGATATGTCATTGGAAGATCGTCCAAGGTCTGGACGTCCTCTGGAAATTGATATTGAACAATTAAAAGTCCTGATCGAAGACAATCCACGATTAACTACCAGTGAATTATCAGCTATGCTTCTATGCAATCACTCCACCATCGATCGGCATTTACATGAAATTGGAAAAGTTAGTAAACTTGAAACATGGGTTCCACATCAATTAAGCTCGGACAATATACAGCAAAGAATCACCATATGCAATTCTTTTTTGTCAAAACGCACCCGACACAAGTTTCTTCAACAGATTGTCACTGGTGATGAAAAGTGGGTCCTGTATGTCAACCATACACGCAAGCGTCAATGGGTCAATCCTGAAGATTTGCCTGAACCTTAACCAAAAAACGACCTGCATCCGAAAAAAATTATGCTGTCGATCTGGTGGGATTTCGAAGGTATTATCTACTGGGAACTTCTACCACCTAATACCACGGTCGACTCGAAGCTTTACTGCAAACAACTTGAGAATTTGAAAATTGCACTACAAGTAAATCGTCCAGAAAGACGAAAAGTTCGATTGCTTCACGATAATGCAAAACCTCATATCTCAAAAGTTACTCGCCAGAAGCTGGAAGAATTAGGGTGGGAGGTCTTACCTCATCCACCATATTCATCAGATCTGGCACCTTCTGATTATCATCTGTTCTGGTCGCTCTGCAATCACCTGGTGAAAAAGCATTTTGATGATCGACTACATCTAAAATCGGACCTCGAGAGTTTCTTTTCGTCTTTATCAAAGAAATTCTTTGAAGATGGCATTCTCGATTTGCCTAAAAGATGGGAGTATGTCATAGACAATAATGGTATATAAGTTGTCGATTAGGGACATTCTGTTTCAATAAAATCATGAAATATTGAAAAGAAAAAAAATCGGCGGAGACTTTTGCACCAACCCGATATATATATTTATACATCTACTTTATATGCAATTAAATTCCCGAACAGATTTTAGAGAAACTTGTATTTTATCATGAGAAAATATATTCATTGTTTTTTTTTATTATATAGAATGTTATAAAGATGTTGATAGTGATATTCAACTTTGAAATGTGACAAGACTTAATTTGGGGTTTTGCTTATATCATGTGATTCATATGTATTAGTATATTTTACCTTGATTAATATCATCTTACACATAAATATTAACTGTTCGAAATATATTTGTTCAATGCATGCTTGTATAAAAACTGTATGCATGAGCATGAATTTTAATAAACGGCTCTTAATTTTTTTTTAAGAATAATAACTCATACCAAATGAATTTCATTATTAGGATTATGATTTTCTTCAAACATAATACAAAACTATTTCATACGCGCTGATCATAGAATAAGTAATATCAAATTTTGGTTAGATCGATTCATCGTATCTCACTGATTATTGTTATTTTCATCGAATTCGTTGTACTCCATAGATTTTCTATCAATAAAAAAAAACAGAAGTCTTTGCCGTGAAGTTAACAAATGTCGAACTGAAAAACTTCATCAATTTTTAGTCCTCAGGATGAAACAATAGAATTCACACATACCCTTTATGATTTTCTTCTATGCTGTTGGTCTCAAACATACCGTTTATAATTCTCAAAGTTAACGTTAATGTTCCTGACCACAGGTGCGATCTCACATATATTAACTTATACATTGTAAAATATAGATATCGAAGTTGAATATGACTCTTACTAACGTTTGGCATTTCTTCCATTTAAGCCTACAACTCACACACATATTAAAATAGAATCGGAGTGTTTTTGAGACTCAAAAGTTGAGACTTAAATTGATTGCTGTTGCTAAATGTGTTCTTTGATAAATCATAGTAGAATCAATTCATATTCATATTATCGTACGATGATATTGAAAGATCTTATATATCATTTCTGAAACGGAGGTTGCGACTATCCATTGAAAAGCATTTTGAAAGCTATGATAAAATAAACTATCAGAATCTTATCAAGAGTCATCTCTGTCTTCATTCCAACACATATGTATTGGGCGAAGATCAACTGTAATGAAATATTTTTTTTTTATTTTCATGAAATATATTTAATACTATTTGTAAAAATCAAACAAATAATTATGTTATATAAAGTATCACTTATATTTATTTATTTTGTCTTCAGAAAATATTCTTTAGAATAATTTTATTGTTTTTACTTGAAATATATAAATAAATTAACTTACAAAAAGAAATTAATCTTTTTTAGAAAGTTGTTAGTATAATCAATGAACCTAAATGAAGTACGTACAAAAGTATTTGCTCATTTCATTTCAACGCCAGCTCAACTTAAGTATCTATTACATTTGTTGTCTTACTTGAAATTTAACAAAAAATAGTTTTCTTTTTATAATTAATTTGGACACGTGGATTATTGAAAACTGGTCATCGTGTATATTTTTTCAAGAATAAGAACAAAATAAAACCTTATTATTCTTATTTATTGATAAATAAAAATAGGAAAGATAATAAGAAATATTATTCTAAAATATAAAAATTTAAAAACAAGAAGAATGATAAGAAAATAACCATAGTATTCTAATGAAGACTTCGACATCATGTAAAGAATAACAAAAGTTTTAAATAATTTTCATCTTTATATTCGTTATTCGTTATATCGTAGGTTTACATCGAGCTGAACCTAGACTAAACAGTTTAAACTTGGTCGGGTTTGAACTTTGTTAGACTTAGCATTAGTTTTACTTGGATTCAGTCAGATCCTAAATGAGTCTGACCGAGATTGAATAGCTCAAGCTTTGTAGACGCCTAGTTTCATCCTATTTCAATGCAAGTATCAAATTATTCAAGGCAATGAATTCTAGAGGATTTCTAATTTTCTTTTTAGTTTTTATTGAGCTCTGTTCAATGTGCTGAATTCAGTATTCCTAGTTGTCATTATGGCTCTAATGACTCGATTTATGTTGGAAAGAATCGTATATCTATTCTCAGTACTCATATGCCTCATTTACAAACTTTGCATCGTTGACAATCAGATGATTTTCCTTGGACATCTAGTAAGTGTATTTTCAAGAGAAACTATGTAGATATGTATAACCTTTACTATTTAGAATGAGCTACTCCTGTACGTCTCTAATATTATAATAAATTTTCATCAATTTTAGAATTTATATATAACTCGTTTTGTGGAACTCACATATATTCTTAAAGAGAATGCTAAGTATAATTGGCAAGTCAAAGTTTTTCAGCTACATCATCCTCTCCAATAAAAAAAAGAAAAATTTTCTGTTCGAAATTCAGAAATAAATTAGATAGATTCATACTGTAGCGATTGATTGGCTCGAGAAGCAACTAAAATCTACAAGATATTGTTGATTTCAGTATCTTCTGTTAGTTTAAGGGAGGCTAAGGAATTTATTCGAATTCCATATTTTATTGGCAAAATGAACTGCGCTAACAAGACTTTTAGTTTATTCTTTTATTTCTGGATCTGAATTAAGGTCACAGAATTTATAAACCTTCTTAAATTATCGTTCATTGTTCAATTTATTTACTGAACAAGTGACATACTTTTTAAGTCTTCTCTTTTTTAGTTTTATTATCATTAGAGGTAGCTATAAAATAAGTCTTTGATAAAAACAAATAAATATCTGACTATAATCTCTGATTTAATCTTCGTAAAGTTTGATTTTTTAGTCTTTCATACCTGTATACATGTAAAAAAGTGAAGAAAAGAAAACATCCAATTTTAATCAAACGAAAAGGCATTCCATTTTTATGGATCTTTAATAAAACACATCATCTAGTTTAGTGTGTTTTTTTGGTCAAAAACTATTCTGTAAATTACAATAAGGTTCTATCCTATAAATTATTTTTTCTTCACTATGTGGCACATTCCATAAATGATTTTCTTTTCTCATTTATCACTATCTATACAATATTCTTTTTTATATATCTTTCAAGAATAAGAATCAGTTACGATATCGAATAAAAAAAGAAAATGAAGCATTGTATTTTACTTGAAAAATAAAGAACTCAACATGAAGAAGATGATTATTTCTTGTTTAATAAGATAATAAAATTTACAACTTCGAGAACTGTCTATAATATTAATTCAAATTATTATTTTATTTTTAGTTCGACTAAATATTCAACCAGGATACTTTTATCATATTGATGCTTCACAATGGACACAAAATTTAGAAACATCAAAATCGATTGGTATGTAAATAAAAAAAAATCAATACATAAAGAAAAAGTAATATTTTTGTTTAGTTCAAAAATGTTTTCCTCATAGTAGAATCGATATTGAATTATCAAGATTTTGTCTTTGGATATAATTTTCTATTTATCATATATATACTTCTTCATTAAATATAATTAACACTAGAATAATTTGTTTTTTACTTTTGTTTATGTATATAAAATATTTGGCAAAAATAAAATTTTTTAGCGAGACCTGAATAATATGAAATTAAAGCAAATTTTTTTCCTCGTGGTTTGTTTTAATAAATGAGTAGATAGAGTTTGACAAGTTGAGGGTGTGGATGTCAGTTTTGGTAGTCTATTTAATCATACCCACACCCACCCTTTTAATTCGAACTACTAGACAATACATTTCATCAAATTGATGTGAAAAGAAATACATCAACTTTATCAGTTCAAAAAAATTAATTTTTGTTTTTTCATTTTGTTTAATATTTGTAGGAGATAGTTTTTCTCTTGATAGAATGTCTGAAAATATAAATACTGTTATTTGATAACCAATCAAACTAAAATTTTCTCCTAAGAGAGCTCAGGCTCAAGATTTTTCTTGTCCAATAAAAATCTTAGCAAGATGATTAGAAGGAAGTGAATTCGTCTTTCCATCAATATCCAATAGCATTAATACTCTAAGAATTAGAATACAATGAGGTTGTCATAAAATACAATTGATAGTCTAGTAATGATAACTGGGATAGTTTCTTTTTTAAAATTCGATTTATTAACAAATTTTTTCGTTTCTTTAATTATGGGTTTAGTTCGAGTTCTTTTTTTGTTAATAATCTCATCAAAATACTTTCGAAATAACTTTTCATAGTGTCAAAAAAGCATTTTTAATCTTTTGAATTTCTAATAAAATTTTGTTTTTTTTTCTTGAAATAATTTTAAAGCATGTTCAAGAGTTATTTCTTTTCAATATTTTCTAATTTATCACAAAATCTTTCATCAGGTTCATTATCGATTGTTACATCTTGAAATGGAATGAAACAATCTTCTTTTAATTTTACTAAACTGTTATAATTTCTTTAATTATTAAAATACTTGAATTATTTTCCTATTGCCATTATTTATTCTGCTCTCAATTGAATAATTTCTATGAGATCTACTTGATTAAATATCTTTACATTTTTAATAATTCTCTATAATTGCATTTAATACATAATGAAAACATGGATGATTTAATTTTCTTTTTGCTTCATTAATTTTTAGAATTTTCTAAATATCATTTTCTTCGACTTTTTCAAAAAAATAATTACTATCAAAATTATTAATCTTTAATTCATTTTCAAATTTATTTGGATTTTCTTTTTTTATGATTATCAATATGAACTAAGAGAGAAATGAAATAAAATATTTGTTCTGCTCTATGTAAAGCGGTTATTGTTATAGAGTCATCACCTTATTCATTAATATTTACATGCAATTCTAATAAAACGTTCACATCAACAATGTTTCCTTCAAAAAAATCTTCTTTGCAAAGCAACTTCTAAATTAAACGTTTTATATTTTTTCAGTGTATCAGACTGACTAGGCATAGCTTCTTTCTCTTTGCTCTTGTTTAAGAATATCTGTTATTAAAGACATGATTTTTGAAGCATTTTCATGAAATTCCAAATACATGCTAAACGAAAAATGTTTTTGAAAAATTTTTAATAATTTATAAAATTCTATATTAAAATTAAAAAAATAATCAATAACTTTTGTAATACTTTGTTTTCCTTCAATTAATTCTAACTCAAATTTGAATTTTCTTAATCTCTTTCATTTTATTTTGATAATTAAATTTTTTATTTTTCAATAAGCTATCATTGATTTTGTATAAGTAGAAAATCGATTGAAATATTCAACATCAATATTTATATTCACAACGTAATGAGATAGATTTTTCGTTTGTAATAAGTTAAGAATTTAATTTTTAGAATTTTACAAAATTTTGAC
>CAJNOP010000959.1:0-49761 GCA_905250075.1 Rotaria sp. Silwood1 | reverse complement strand
AACAAATGGAATTTCAAAGCAATATGCATAAATGATCTTCTTTTTCCGGAATAATCATAGTTCTTAGTGTTTTGTCGAATTTTACGCACTATTTTGTCGGCGTGTTTCAATTGCCGTGTATAGGATTTTGTAGAGCAGACTCCGCGCTACAAAATCCACAAAGTCCCATTTTGCAGGAATGTAGCCATTTTGAGTTATATGGTGATCAACTTTTTGAACATGGATAGTCATAGATAGCCAGACATATAAACCCAAAGATTTCAGAAAATGTTTTGAGGCATCAGGGCTTGTAGAGCTTTCTTTTCTGATCATTTTGACATAAAATTTTGCCCTATTTCATTGACAAATAACACTGGTAGAGTCAAAATACTGCAAAAAACAAGTAACCGATACGACTTTTTCATCTTTCAGTATTTTCACCCTAGCGCCGTTATTTTTTGATGAAAAGAAAAATTTTTTTTTATCAAAATGATCAGCACAAAAAGCTCTACAAGCTCTGATATCTCAAAACATTTTCTGAGATCTTTGTGTTTTTTATGGTATACTTCCCATGGAAGTGCCCTGTTTTTAATAGAACTTTTTCTTTATATATATTATTAGATATTATAGCAACTTCATGAGAGAATATTCAATTATTTACTATATTGCTTTTTTGTATACTCAAAAAGTGAGTACACTCTAGAATCGGTCAGTATGTCCGGCCGTTTACACGATAACTTTCGAAAGGAGAGTCCGATCACGATGAAATTTTCTACACAGTTTAGTCTCAACAATATCTCGATCGAGTTCGAAGATGAGAATGATTGGCCGAGCCGTTGCTGAGTTATTGCAAAAATAGTCATTTTCCCCTATGCTTTCCTATGCGCAAATCGACACCTCCCCGCTTTCGTTAACAACTTTTCCTATCATAGTCAAATAAAACTTCAACTATTATATACCATTCGATAGAGAATTTCACGAGCTACAAAATGGCATATAAAATATAAAGAAACAAGAAGACTAACTCATCTATAGCAAAGACTATTAAACAGAAATTGGTTCTGTTTGTGTCCACGCTCTAAATGGATCCATAAATAGAGCTGTATCTTCCTATTACAGAGATGGTACCTCGAGGTTTTCTTGGGCGAAGAACTCGAATCTGTAATCCATTTGCTTCGAAATCGCATTGGTTTAGCAGTGACCAATAGAAATCAAGTTATAGGAAAAACGACTTTCTGAGGGTAAATCAGGGTGAAGAGTTCAAATCTGATCTATATTCGTTCTCAAATCCTATTAGTTGAGCAGTAGCCAATAGGATTGAAGTGTTTATAGAAAAGGTTTGCCAGGATAATTTTGACGTCCACACATTCTAGGATGGCTCATCTGCCTAATTCACTTTTTGAAGTACACATAACTTTCGGATTTAAATCCGAGGTTTCCAGATTTATTTTTTCTAAGTTCAAACGAACTTGCAATTTTCTTCATAGATCAAGAAAAAGAATAAAAGTTCATAGTTCTACATGTATTTTTAAATTGAAAACAAAAAAATATTAGAAGTTGAAACTATTTCATTAGTTTTCTTATCAATTTTTTTTCTATATGTACGTTAAATGTATGTTAAAGAACATTCTAGACAAAAGAAACTTCGTTAGACTACACAACTGAAATTTCTCTATTGCTTTTCTTTTTTTCTTTTTGTTTTTCATAGTTTTATCTGCAAAATCACATGCTCATTAGAAGTTTGTTTTTTTTAACACATTATATTGTGCTTCTAGAATATATTGTTATAATACGTTCTTTTTTACATAGAGAAAGCTATTCTTAGCTCTCATTTGGGGCTTAGCAAGGTTCGTTTCCCAGTCTACAATTTTCAACAATAATTATTTAACTTATGGATAGGCGATATTTATTCCTTATATTGAGAATCTCTTAAGACTATATCATTATTTAAAGTTATAGAACTTGGGGTTGTTTCAAATTAAAGTCAACATTAGTGAACAGCTTTTCGGCATACAAAAATTACAATTTTGATCCTTATTTTCATTTATTTTCTATTTTGTCATTTTTTATATGACTAGCGCTTGCAAAATTAGACCAACAAGTCAGTCCAAAAATCAAATATAAAAATTTATGATCCTATAAAAATTTACTCATACTTGAAGTTTCTACATTTTTTTTTGTTGTTTGAATCAAAAATATCTTGTTTTGAGTGAAACATCTTATTCAAACGTAATACTGTTACTTTTCTTGACACATTTTTTATCAATTATCTTCGAAACTGTGACAGCTAGAAAGTTTGCTTAAATACCATTCGACATATCCTCATCATGTTTTATTCATGATATAAAAATGACGTGTGCATGGCTCATGGTATGGGTGTGAGTGTGGGCTGATTCTTTCCATACATATCCACATCCACACCCCAATTCTTACATTCTCAAAAAAATGGTGTTCTAATCATAAAACTACTCCTTTATTTGATAATAACGAAGATCAATTTAATAAAGGACTCTGTCATGTCCTGTCTCTTGACATACTCTTTCAAATCGAAGAAAAAGTCATAAGCTACAATGAAGCTCTTTCGAACATGCTGGGATGCCCAATCCAAAAAATATAAACTAAGAAAAAGCAAAAATGATTTTCAATTTATCTCAGAAACTATATTTTTTCAAGCAGAAAATGACAGACGTTTTTTCAAACAAAAATGAAGTGCCACATAAAAAGTCATGTCGTTTTTAAAAGATTTGACTTCATACTATCTTCTTATGCATTTATCTGAATTTTCATAGTTTTCACAAAAAATCGACTTTTCTTCTAGGGAGAGGGGCTAAAGCAACATGTGAAGATATAATGATAAAAATGATTCTACTACTTATAAATGTGTTTCTTTTTGTATTTTTCCAATATTTAGATATTAGATTTCAAAATATATCTTTTCAATCTGTTCGACTTCGTATGTTCGAAATATACAAAAATTAAATCAAAATAAGATCGAACCTTATGAAACGTATAATTGAAACTTATTTATGATATCTAACTATAACTATTCGCTTTTTCATCATCTTTGCTGACGTAAATAGAAAAACAAAAAAACATTCCATCGCTTTACATGTATGTCCAATTTCAATGAAAGTACTAAAAATTTTCAAACAAACTTATATTCAACCACGTGCCCTCGGTAGCCAAACTATCATCTATATTAATTTTTAACTAACTATAAGAAAAACAATGCAATCAATGCCTTAAAAAAATGTCAACTAATCCATAAATAGAAATGAAAATGCGACAAAAAAGAATCGTTTACTACGCAATATGAGTGAAAGAGATAAATATTCAAAGAAATGAGAAAATTAATAGAAAATAATATGAAAATGCACAAAATCAAACTGAAGAGAAAAAAATAAGCGATTGGGTCATTAAAAAATAACCTTTTTTCAAATTTGGAATAGTCGATATACTGAAGTACTCTAAAGCAACGAAGACTCATGAAAACTGAATGCACACAGTCACCTAAAATCGGACAAGAAAAGAAAACTCATAAACACGTGTTTTATTTTAATTTTAGTGTCTTTATTATTTTCATTTATATTTTAATTTGCTTCTCTGGTAGAGAAACGTTACCTTGAGTATATCCTAAAACTGTCTTAGACTCATAACCAAGAAAAGGTTGGCAAATCATATGCTTGATGAGAAATATCGACTAATCAAATGAGAAGAATGAAATAAAATAAAATATTCACAGCTTGGATACATAACCTATCTATTCGTCTATTTATAAGTGAAATCAGCGAATGCATCAAAATACAAAGATTTCTTCATCATCACTATATTATTCGATTTTTAGAAATATATGTTCAAAATCCTCATACGAGAATCTGGTTTAGAGTTCTCATTATATAAAAGTAGAAGCATAATGAAGAATAAAACCGGCACCTGATGAATCCTGAACTACAAAATTCTAACAAGATTTCGTCAGAATACCAGAAATCGGATGTATACTTGCAAAAAAAAAATTCTTTTTCAAATTTTTCAAGAGACAATCAGTAGATTTTCAAGAACAAGCATTTCTCATTCTTAGAAGACAAAACCCTGATCTTTCATGGGATATTGACACGATAATATCAGAATTCAGCAAAGATTAGATCGAATCTTATGTAGCAAAGAAGACTGTAACATAAATTCAAAAGGTTTTAACAAGGCCTTCTCATCATCTTCATAGCAGAATCCCATTGAAATTCATAGCCAAACCAAGCTAAAATCTTAGCAAGAAAGTAATATGCTCCGACAGAATGCCAAGTTTATAAGTCTTGGTATGATATCATGAGGATACCAGGAATCCGATTCATGCCTACTCTTAGAACATTTACCGTAATATTTCACGAACTTTTTTGACGGCTTTCAAGAATAAGCGTTTCGAATCCCTGCAAAAGCAATGATGATTCTAATAAGGATTGTGAGTGTAGAACTTAGGGAGTCATTTAGAATCTTTGTCGATGATTTTCTCGAGACCCACTCAGACAAACAAGAAAAATAAACTCATAACAACACGTCGGAATAATAACGAAAAAAAATCATAAAAATGTTTTCGAGCGAATACATATATATATCAGTTCAAGATTTTCGACGTATTGTAATGCGCTCGGTTTTCGAATTGAGAGTATGGCTATAGAGAACAATCGTATTTCATAGATATGGTTCGCTTAAAGTATAATTCAGGTGAATTAAGTTGGTGTGTAGATATGGCTGTGCATCTTCTCTTCAAGGACATCCACATCTCATACACACACTCACACCCATGCCCCTCATCCTCGGAGAGATAGAAAGTGTAACGTTAAGCTATTATCAGGTTTTTGGAGAAGATTTACTGCAAAACATTGTCTAGACATGCTAGAAGGGTTTCTATGAACTCTAGACGATGATCTTAGCTGTAAAATAAAGAACAGTGTCCAAATTCGACACTGAAAAATGCTCAGATTTGATTTTCTTAGAAGAATCTCAGAACGAAGGATTTTCAAGTCCTTGTAAATAAATATCGGACCTATTGCGTATTTATTTGAGGACCCTAAGGAATGACTGTGTGGATGGATGGGTATGATTGTTCCTATTCTTCACTCATACCATCCATACTCAAGAATTTTAAATTTGATATTCGTTTCTATGGAAAGAAAATTCAATTAATAAGCCATTGGTTACAATATGTAACAAGATTGACATTGGGGTCGTTTGGAAGTCACGTGATCACAACATCTGAGTAGCACTTAAAAAAATTTCAAAATTATACCAGGTGCTACCATCAAAGCACACCTTTGAGACACACTGACGATGGTGCTGATCAAACAGTGATAGTAGATAGTGAATAATAAAATATTTAAAACAAAAAAAAAACGATACCTAATAGGTATTTTTGTATCTGAGGAAAACTGTCCTGTAATAAATTATCGAATTACGAATTGTTTCGATATACATTCTTGAACTGTCATAATATGCTGGAAAAAAAAGTAAAAAATCTTAAATATCTTTGTTAAAATGTCTCTATTTATTTCTTTTTAGGATGCAGATAGATTATTAAGGATTAAATGAAAATAAATTAAGAAAACAACGACCTCATTCAAGAGAAACTTGAAAAAATATTTTGCGAAACAAAAAATTAATTTAGCGAAGAATACATTATTAAAAATGCTAATTCATCCAGAAATTCTAATGATATTATTTTTCTACAGCAACAACTAATTCTATTATGAAAAATGAAGCTGATAATAATTGAAAAATGAAAAAACTCCCACAAAATCATTGGTACATCCTCTTTCATGTGGTGATATACAAACATGAACATGTGACATCACATTCCTTCAAGTTAAACAAACAGATTTAGTAATATCTGAAAATGAAAAATATTTAAATATATTGCTCAAACAAAAGAAAAAACTGATAAACTTAAATGTTTTTAAAATCATGTTCATGCTCAATAATATTTGAGAGATAAACAAGAGCAAAAATTACAAGTAATTACGGAATCTCATTCTAATATTTTTTGTGCTTTGAAGAAAGTATTTCGAATATTTGATTTTTGAAATAAATTAAAATAAACTGTCGAAATGCACACAAATAATGAAAATATCCAATTTGAAAAAAGATGGTGTGAGGGTGGGTGTGCGTGTGGGTGGATGTGGGTTTGGTTGTGATAGTACCTTAACAACACCCATACCTACATCCACCCACACCTACACCCACACGCCCACAACCACATCCCACACCCACGCCTCAAACCCACACTCACACCAACACCCAGACCCACCCACACTCCCCCACACTCCCCCACACCCACATCCACACCCACACCCAAAAAGTTTTGAAGCGCCACTTTGGGTGTGCATGTAGGTATGCTAATGTGTCGGCAGCTACAACCACACATCCACACCCAGATCTATAGGGTGTGCATGTAATGTCCGCGTCAAAATAAAAGAGGGGTGGGTGTAAGCTCAATAACTCGACAACCGCAATAGCTAGGGACCTATGGTTTTCACCAATGGAAAGAGGAGGAGTGGGCACGTCTTTTTTCTCCAATAATGTACAAGACGAAATTCTTTTCATACTAATGATATTTGAAAAACATGCAAGACAATTCATGAAAATGACCTGCCAGCTAGGTGAAATTTTGATTTTGACCTTCGATTTGAATAGAGGAACTTGAGATGTACAGTTTAAGACACAATGCGCTTTCTTACTTTTTCTTACATTTTCATCGAAAACTCAAGCTATTAGGATAAAAGTGCGAAAACATAGTAAAAAATCAGCAAAATTTCCTATTATTTGCGCATGTAAGTACATGATTCCATTTGCTCAACGTTAGAATGTAATAAGACATCCATTTGCATTGTGTCTTGAACTATGGATCTCAAGTCTCTCTATCTAAAGCGAAGGTTAAAGTCAAAATTTCATCATGCTGGCAAGTCATTTTCATGAGTTCTTTTGCATGTTTTTCAAATATCATTAGTTTTAAAAAAATTTCGTTTTATGCATTATCAAAGAAAAAGACGTGCCCACTTCTCCTCCTTTGATTGGTGAAAACCGCAGGTCGCTAGCTATGGCGATTGTCGAGTTATTGAGCTTTCATCCACCCCTCTTTTATTCTGGCGCGGACATTAATTAGGGGTGTCTTTGAAAAGACCACAACACTAACACCCATTCATACACACGCAACCCACACCCATATACTCCTTGGGTAAAAAATGTATGAAATCTCAATAAGGCTTTTAAAAAGTAGAAATAATTTTTGTAGACCGAATGCAAATTCAAAAAAAGTAGTGGAATTTCGTGAATTGAAAAAAATTTTAAGACGGTATTTTATTTTAATTTTAGACCATTTGTGTTTATATAAAACTGAAACAGAAGTTTGCATTTAAGTCAGAATTCGACATAACGAACGTTGAGGCTATATATAGAACAACATGGCACGAACCAGCTCGTAAATCTAGCTAATTGGTTTGTAAACTGAAGATCCAGAGATCAATACTCGATGTGTTCATCTGTTTTCTTTTCTCTTTAGAAAATCCTGCAAACATCCTATCAAGAAATTTGATAACATCCTGAATGAAAGTTAGTAAACTAACGTAATGGCCCTGTCAAGAAACGTGGTAGAATTCTGACAAATGTTAAAAGAAATTTTTTCGTTTTCACTTATGAACCCTTGAAAGTTAGCAAGATCCTGGTTTTAGAGTAATCGAAAGTTCCTCAGGATTCTTCCAAGAGCTTCTTCCAAATACTGTCAAAATCTTTAACAATTCCTGGTTACACGCTTTTTCTGGATTCAGTCGTTTTCTGAGAAAAATAGAGTCAATCCTGACCGGATTTTAATTGAATATGTCAACGACCTGGTGCAAAAACTAAATGCGTTTTGGGTAATTTTTATTTTGGCGCTGAATAGATGTTAAAGCTGGCTTTTTTTAAAAATTTCTAGGAAATCCGCGCAAAACGCAGTCAAAGATAATAACGGCTTCCTAGAAAATAATGCCTACATTTTTCATGGCACCCTGCCATTCAGCTCCATATGACAGTCTCAAAAACCTTATTCACTAATATTAATAGAGGCGTGAAAGTAAAAATAGTCCATTGGCAAAAATTAAGAAAAAAGTCATTGTATCAAGAAAAATTACGCACGATAATGTGTTGCATTCTTTAGTCGTTAGATTGTCTGTCTTACTTGTTGAATATGATAGGAGCGGACATATTTCTTCAGTGGCCATCGACAACGGATAGCAAAGAGGTAGATTATGACACTTTGGATGATTTACACAAATATGAGCAGGTTGATGACATGCATTATTCTGCGCTGCGCACGAAACCAGCTGAGAACAGGGAGGATCGAGCAGCGCACAAATCCCATTACCGAAAGAAGGCACAAATGGAAAGCAGCCGCAGTCAAAGTTTGTTGAGCACCGACTATACTGAGGTATGTTATAGCATGCTTGCGATGCGCCACACGCTAATTGCAGATAAAAATTACTTCTTTGAAATGTACATAAAATATCACAATCATACCTATAATGCTAAAATGAAGAATTGTACATAACAATAAAATGAGCCTCAGAGAAAGATCTTTTGATTGCCTGAGAAGAAAGAACACAAAGCGTTTTATGACCATCATTTATGATACGATAACGACCTTTGGAGGCAGGCAGCTATTAACGATATTCAATTCAATCCATCTGTTGTCTTTTTCACATAGCTTAATCAGTATTTAGCTTGTAGCTTACTTACAGCAGTTTTATGCACGGTTTTATATCGATGAAGAATAGGATACGAAGAGCAGCACATGTGTGTTTCATCACTGTTCTCATGAAAATCTAATCTTGAAAACGTCGTTCAAACAAATGCTTGCTGCGTTTTTCATTAAAACAGTATAGAAAAAGATAAGTATGCTTAACTATTTCACCACTAGGTTTTAGGTATTATTCGTTATCAAATGGTCAAGAATACTCAATCATTGAAGTTCCTTGAATCAAACGAAAACAGATCGACATATCTCTTTAAGAAAACAAAATATCGATCTGCTATTGTCAGCTCTGGCTTTACAGCAATCGAGTGCGGCTGTGCGTGCGCTAATGTATTGGCATCTATAATCACACACCCACATCTACAGGGTGTGGGCATGGTTAGGAGTGTCTTTGACGAGACGATCAACAGTAACACCCACTCATACTCACCCACCCACACCCACACCCACACCCACACCCACACACCCCACACCCACCCCCACACCCACCTCCACCCCCACACCCACTCCCACACCCACACCCACCCACACCCACACCCTTGTTGTTAGGGGTGTCAATTTACATTTACGTTTCATTTAATTTACGCGTAAATTAAATGAAACGTAAATTTAAATCGACACCCCATACCACAACCAAAAATCAATGGCGGTAGCATTCTAAATGTTTGAATAACATTGTTGAGTACTTTTACTTGGGGTGTCGATTTAAATTTACTTTTATTTAATTTACGCGTAAATTAAATGATAAGTAATTTACATTTATAATAAATATAAATTTCTCATAATTTATATTTATTATAAAGTAAACGATAAATGACACCCCTACTTGTTGTGGTGCTGGAAAATCTAATTCTTCACGATATGCTGTATCAGATTTCTTAGTTACTTCCACCTGATGTAACCAACCACCTTTAAACGCATTATCTATTTCATCTTTTAATGAACGACGGTAATCTTTAACCACCAGACAATCCATACTAAGAGACGAGTCTGGACCTTGACATTGAGCACATAATACCGGTTTTTGACATTAATGATAACGATCTCATGCATCTAAACATTTTCGACAATGTGAACTTACTTGACAATGTGAACGAAAATGACCTAGTTCCCAGCAGTTGGTACAGTATGTCATTTTAAGACCAGGTATAAAAGCAGTAACTGGAAGAAGTATATGACCAATTGCTAAACGACCAATACTAATTATTTCGTCATATTCATTATCATCAGTAACACAAAATCTATAATCATTAGTTGATCGAGGATGATAATACTTAATTTTTGAAAATGTAACTGTTGATTTAATTGATTTAACTATTTCTTTAAATACAAATTCATTTGATAATTCAGCAGGTACATAACGTAATACTAAAGCACAACAATCAGGTAATGCACGTGGACGTTCTATTTCTATTTTAATATTGTTCATATCCTTTGGTCAATTACAATTCCATAGCATTAAAAAATCTTTTTTTGTTGTAACACCAAACTTGTATCTATTTTTACCAGTAGGAATAAACAGGGAAAAATCACCGACTGATTGTGATGATTGTTGTTGAACTACTTTTCGAATCCAGTTGGCGACCTTCATAGCTGATGGAAGTTGTTGTTGAGATGTATCGGTGTCAAGACTAAGATTAATAAAAAAAACATGGTAAATTATTAGATATAACATGTTTGAGTTGGAAAGGTGGAAAACGAAATTGACGTTCTGTTGTTGATGATGATGTTAGGTTGGTCGAGAAACTTGTTGGTGTTGGTTCATGTGGACGAGGTTTTTTTGTTTGTCTTCGACCTTGATTTTCTGAAGAATTACTATCATCAAGTGGTCGTCGTGATGTTGAAGAACTTTTATTATATAATGATGTATTTTGATTGTTGATCAATGCTTTTGTTGAATGAAAGACGAAATGATTAGCTTGCCCATTAATCGAGGTAGATGGCGTGGTATTTGTTGAGGTGGACAGGGAGAAAGAATGGATGAAGAACATGTATGATGAGTCACCATTCTATTTCTTTGTTCACGTGCTTGTAAATCTAAATGTTGTTTCTTGTAAATTTCCGTCATGCCATGAATAAATTGAGAATCTTGTTTCATTTGATTCAGCCAAAACTCAAAATCTGACTGTTCATTTATTGGTTGAAAACCATCCGAAGGTTCCTGTACCGCGGCCATGGGCCTGAGCAAGGAACAGTAATCAGATGTAGATATAGAGAGAGAAAGTAAGAAAAAGATAGTAAGAAACGAGAAGAGAAAAGCAAAATACGTCTTATCGTTATCAATGAAAAGTTGGATGCACTTCATAGAATGCTCGGCACTGATGAATGAGTCTTGATAAAGATTTTGAAATACGTCCACAAAATTCTCTGTTACTAATTTTCGTCGAATCGTTGATTGCTGAAACGCAAGAGTTAAGACATCGTAGATTCGATTTGTTTAGGACTATTTCAATCTGATTTTGTCATGCTAGAGAACGTTATCTATTCTGTGAGTCGGACACAGACTATGGGGTCGAGTCAGGGAGGGATGGATTCACTTTTGTCACTGTACAATTCGAAACTCATTACCAATCGTGTTTCACAAAACTACTGTAGAAAATTTGAATAGTTTATTGTAATAATAGATCAAAAAGAACTTTTCCAGAAAATAATCAGAGAACAGTATGACATAATGAACAAATATTAAGGCAGTCGGGTTTTGCAAGAATAATGATTGCAAGCAAGAATAATAGTATGAAACATCAAAAGCTGCTTGTTGTGTTTACTTTTTGAAATGTTTAATTTATTTCTTCACTATTCAAACTACTCTAACATTCGGCCATTCACCAGTAACTAACATGTTTCTATTTGTTAATACAGATGCTCTGTGCTTCGCTCGTTGACTATTCATGGTACCGTTAGTTATCCAAGTTCCCGTTGATAGATCATACAACTCAGCACTACTTAAAACCACGACAGCACTTCCTCCACCACTAACTAACACTTTTCCATTTGTTAATAAGGATGCTGTATGCTCCATTCGTTGACTATGCATACTACCAGTAGTTGTCCAAGTTTCTGTTGATGGATCATACAATTCGGCACTACTAAAAAAATCACCAAAAGTTCCTCCACCACCAGTAACTAACACTTTCCCATTTGTTAATACGGATGCTGTGTGATCACGTCGTACCTTATCCATGCTACCAGTAGTTGTCCAATTTCCAGTTGATGGATCATACAACTCAGCACTATGTAAAGCATCATCATTAAATCCACCAGTAACGAGTACTTTTCCATTTGTTAATACAGATGCTGCATGCTTCGATCGTTGACCTGTCATGTTACCAGTAGTGGTCCAATTTCCTGTTGATGGATCATACAATTCAGCACTACTAAAAACATCAACAGAATTTACTCCACCAGTAACTAATACATTTCCATTTGTTAATATGGATGCTCTGTGCTGCACTCGTCGACTATTCATACTACCAGTAGTTGTCCAATTTCCTGTTGATGGATCATACAATTCGGCACTACTTAGAACATCAAGATCATTTCCACCAGTAACTAACACTTTTCCATCTGTCAATAAGGATGCTGTATGTGACATTCGTCGAATATGCATGCTACCAGTGGTTGTCCAATTTCCTGTTGATGGATCATATAATTCGGCAGTACTTAGTCTATCACTATTATATTGTCCGCCAGTAACTAACACTTTTCCATTTAGTAATAAGGTCGCTGTGTGCCAATCTCGTGGATCGTTCATGCTACCAGTAGTTGTCCAAGTTCCAGTTGATGAATCATACAATTCGGTGATGGCTAAACTATCATAATCGTTATGCCCTCCAGTAACTAGTACTTTTCCATTTGCTAATATTGCCGCTGTGTGCCGTACTCTTGGATAGCTCATACTACCAACATAGGTCGATCCTACACGAAAACATATGTATGTGCTCATTCTGGGAAGAATGTGTATTGTTGAACACACGCGATGATCTAATGATGTATAGAAAATTTTGGATTTTGTAAAATGAAAATTGTTTCTTGCCAATAAAACAAAGTTTTTCCTGAATTTCTGATGACAGAAAAAAACCTTGAGTTTATTGTAAGAAGTCGTTCATGATACAGTGTGACTGTGGATTTCGCATTTTTGGTAAAGAATTCACATTCATAAATAATACATAAACTAGCTTCGTATTTTCTAATTATCATCACATTATTCACAGAATTAATGCGCTTGTAATCATGAGTTACTCGAATTTGGATCGAAAGAAATTTCGGTTCAAATCCAAAATCATTTTAAGAGACGAAGAGAGTTCTGCCTAGGTGTAATTTTTCATTGCACTGTCGGCTCGGGTTCAAGTTCTATTCGGATTTTTGATCCCAACTTTCCTTATTGATATTCATATAAAACCCTATGTTTGTAAATAGTTCGTATACTGCGTAGCGGTGAGCAGTTTGCTTGGATCTCTATTAGAAGCGTTGTAGTCTTTGAAGATAGTTATTAGCTATCTGAAATAACTGCTAACATGAAAAGCGCAGTGCTTAATAGGATGCAACAATGATGAGCGACGTAAAGAATATGAATGAATTTTCTATCTTCACTTGAGTGTCATTGATATCAAGTGTGTAGGCAATGCTGCCAGTCATGGAAAGATTAGAACAAATGACTTGTTTAGTTTGCGATATCCGATCAAACTCAATGTTATTGGAAACTTGGCTCAGCAAGACTAGAGGTGTTTTCTAAGTCTGGCTATCAATTAGAATAGAAGACGGCTGTGAAAGTTACATGACCCTGAAATCAAGATGTATAGCTCTTCATGACGCAATCATGCTGTATTCTGTGACAGACCCATCCACATTACTTTGCGATGAGAATTTGCATTCGACTGATCAACAAGCAAAAAATCTGTTAGAGAACTATATAAAAATTGAGAATCATGATACAATTCTAGTTGAAGTGAGTAGTGATGGCGACTGCATGTTTTTCATCATTCATACATGTTATCCAACAATGTGTATCGATGAAATTCGTTGTCGTTGTTTGCACGAACTGTGTACACACAAGTAGTATTACAATACAATGAGAGTGGCGAATGGCTTCGATTTAATAGACGATGAATACGTGAAAGATCATATGACACGAATTTTGAATAACAATCAACATATTGGTATTCTCATAATGAGAACTTTAGCAAGTGTTCTTTATTGTGCCATTGTATCAATGTATCCACAAGTGAATAAGATTAACGTCAATTTTGATGTGTTGAATGCAACTTTTTTTCCATGAGAATGGCTAAATTCTATCTTACGAACGTTAATACGTATACTATAGTCAGGATTTGGTATGGATGCTAATCAAGACTGATGGTTCAATCATTTTTTAGCGATGATGGCCACTAGTGAACTGTCACATGCTACCGTAACGACTATCTCTATCAATATATTTGATTTTATGGTGCCAATAAAAAGCATGCATGAGATACCAGTTTGTATGCGCCGCATGACATTGACAATTAGAATTACAGAAAAAAGAAACTGTTGTTGAAGAGGAAAAGGATGAACATGCCTCTCCTATCGCTATATAGTTTCGAATCAAGTCGTTTTCTCGAACCTTCTCGCGCTATTCAACCAATATTCAATGCCATGAAGGAAAATCTAGTTAATTCGCACCCACCAAAAATGATAATCTCTCCGTCAATTTTCATTCGTAAATTCACAGAGGAAAAGTGTTTGGCCATTGGAAAAGATGGTAATGAGGCCTGGAATTGACACAGTTCTTCCGAGACTCAATTTATGATCATTGACAACAACAGTTGTCAAATAGTGCAATGTAATTTCGACGTTTGTTTTTATTACAACATGCGCATTGGAAATTGATATATTTCTTATTCTGCCCAAGAAATCTCGATCATAACATTAAAGCAAATCATGTTTCTTTTCATCTGTATAGTTGATTCCTATACTCGTAGGATATATACATAAAAAAAGAGTGATCCTTCTTTGCTCCGAATAATTTGCTGTATGATTGATGATTTGGAAAACTTGGTTGCCGAAAATCTACCGATATTTCCATAATATATCGAAACTGGAACATACTCAGCACAAAATCACATTCTAAAGCCACACGACAACTCTACAAAATATTGGCAGCCATTTTCTTCAATATCTTCCTCAGTTTTTGAAAAAATAAGAGTATGTTTAATAGTATCGTAGATATTACTTAGAACTTTGTTCGCATGATTAGTCATATCCACAAAGAATGAAGTCGTCGATAACTTATACAAGCTTCGTAGTCGATTTCGAGTAGGTAGTCAATGTATTTTTAATAACGAATGAGAACCATACTCAAGTATAAAATGCTCGACGAATGAGTAATTTATGTGTGGAAGAATACATCGCTGTCATGAGACAGCTAGCGAAACTGAATGGAATCATTGCGTGATTCTTCATGGCTAGGCGTGAAGCTCTTATTGTCATCGTGTCTCAAATTCATTTGTTTCAAGAGATTAAGGGTGGGTGTGGGTGTGGGTGTGGGTGTGGGTGTGGGTGTGGTTGATGGTGTTCTCTTCGCCTACACCAATACACCCCCTCTACAAACATCCTTATTTCGAGTCGCCTGATTTCGTGAGTCTCGTATTACTAATTTGGACGTTATTCTTCAATTAGGCTTTTTTCTGTGTAAATTCCTTCCGTTTTACTAATGCAAGAAAAAAGTTACAATATATCAATGCAAATGATTTCATAAAGGGTTGAATATATACGATTTTCATCGATTACAAATCGACTACAATCAAACAAATCAAAATTACTATTTTTGCACGACTAATTCGACTAAATATGACTATAATATTAGAAGAGAAAAGGTAATTTAAATTACTCTAAAACCATTTAAAATCAACCAGAATTCTCCGAAACATATGAAAAATCTAAAGCTATTTTCGCCGAATTTTTGTTTTTTACTTTCGATGATTGCGATTGACTTTCGGTAAGCTATTGATTCAAGGTAATTCTAGTGTAACCGTTAGCTAGATGCGTAGCAACTACATATACCTGATTTAAAAGCAATATTTAGGTAGATTAAGAAGCGTTTGTGTACAATTTACCTGATTGTTGAGTTGTAGTCGTAGCTGTTGTTAATGGTGTTATTGCCGTTGGCGAAGGTGACATTGCCATTGATGAAAGTGATGTTGCTGTGGTGATATCCCGCTTCTTTGGTGCAAGTATGACGAATTTCAATACCAGAGGAAGTATAATTGCAAGCATTATTACAACGACACAGCAGATGCAAATGATCATAAACCAACGATGGCGCCACCATTTGCGTGGTCTATTGTTTTCATTGACTTGCTCGCTAAGCATCAAGCTGTTATGTATATTATGTTCTACAAGAAACTTAAACTGAAAAAAGAATGAGTGTATGAGTGAAAAGAGCATTCACATCCACACTTATAGGTTCGTCAATACATAAAAGTCTGCTAAAAATGCTAGAGTGCATCAGTAGAAAGGAAACAGAAATTTGTTAAAATTTAAATGACTATGCTAGTAAATAGAAGCAGTCTATAAACGTAGAAAAGACGGTGGTAAAACTATTCCATTCACAAAAAAAAATAATCGATAATACAGATCTACATGAATGAGAAACAATTAAAAATAGTGAAATCATTTAATTGTTTAGAATTTGTGTAGACGGATAAATTGTTCCTTGCGCCGACTATCAAACATTGTATAGAGAAGATTTAGAGTTCATATACTAAATTAAGATGACTGAAGAGAAATAGAATGGTTTCGACTAACATGTTGAAACTATGTTTCTTTGCCTATAACTTTTCCTTCTTTGCGTAGTTTTTTTCTCTCTTCCCCTTACTACACATCCCTCACGAAACGTTTCTAGAACGTAAGTTCAGAATACGTTTAAGGATAGCATATCGATGTACCACTATAGAGGCACATGAACGAATTAATAGAATATCACGTTCCAACCTAGACAAGACGTTATTTTATAACGATCTTTTCTATTGGGATGTCATTACGTATCAAGAAAAGGAATAACAAAGAATTTATGCTGAACAGAAGTTAAACCTAGGGCATCTCTCCAGATTACTCAGACTGAGAAAAATGATTGATAGGTACAAGTTAATTCTAGTCCACTAGTTTCAATTCATCGAAAATCATTCCCAGTAAGAAACTAGATTAGATTAGTGTGTGAGTTCTTCTTAGCTTTTTAACAACACTACCTTCTCTCTCTCTCTCTCTCCAGCTTAAAATACTTTATGATTTATGTTTCAGGGATTCTTTGTCGTTCATATTATATAGAAGAAACAAGTTAGCATATGGTTCGCTTTTCACGTATTTATCTTTTTCCTTTGTTTTTCTTACTGATATTATGTCGCTTTCCATTTTTCTTTTCTCTTCCTTCCTGTTATCATGTTTTTATAAGCGTCAATAGAGGTCATAGAATAAAGCTCACTCAAAAAAAACCTGTTTATTATCTTTTCGTATACAGATGGCTCGTAAGTGTGGTAGTGTGAATATCGAAGCTACTTCACGACCAGTTTCGACCTTGCTCAAAGATATCATCAAATAGTTAGTAGATCTCAATCTTGACTAGCGAATCGTTGAGAATGGCGTGAAACAAGCTACTACAATACAAGTGTACTTCAAATTTGTTTTTGTTTTATTTGTTTTTATTGTTTTAGTTCGTGAAGAATATATATATCTAAAATAGAAAGGAAGATGAATTTATAAATATATAATCGGATAGCTTTTAGATGCTTATGATGACAAATATATTTTAGATCAATCCTAAATGAAGATATAATCATTAGAGTAACAAACTAAAATAAAGTCTTCTGGCAAATGAGTTTAGTAATTTTATGTACTTCTAGATGTAGTCTGTAATATTTACTCGAGATACAATTTTCAATCTTTTATTTTATCAATTATCTTCTTGCAACTCTTTATTTTATTATTTCACTAAGTCAAAACGTAGAGCAAGTTACTGTCAAAGCAATTATCCAGTAGTGATGGTAAAGGTCATAAAAATAGTTCACTCTGGTGATGTTAATGCAGATGCTGACGAAAGCCAATACAATAAAACTTCAAGATGAAATTGAAAACAAGCTTCCATTACAATATCGACTCATAAACGATCACCAACACAATCTTCTCAAATATCAAATGATAACAACATCTCTAATTAGCATACATCAGATGATAATCTCGATGAAGAAGATGAATTCGCTTTTGAACAAGAACAACAAATGGATAAATTGAACAAGAAGATTTTAACATCATAATCAAATTTTTTAACTAATTCTTTCACACTATTTAGATTAGTGTTCTGCACAAGATTTTTTTAATGATTGACTAGTTTTTTGAGCTTAAATGAGCTGTAGAACTCTGGGAATGTTTTAAAATTTATAAATGTTTTAATTTTCTTTCCTCCACAAAACAGTGTGTTGTACTTGAAATTTTCACGTATCTTTTCTAAGAAAAAAAAGCTTTTTAATTTTCTCGGTACGGTTTGTCGTGATTGATGGTGATTAGCTCAAAAAGTATTTTCTGAGCAAGTTTAGATGAAAATCTGAAGTATTGCAGATTGTTTTTTGGCTGAGAGGAAAACTGAGCCAGATACAATTCCTAAATTGCTTCTTGAGTTTCAATCCTCATTTGACCTACAAAAATATTCGGTTAGGTAAACATCTCATCTATTTCAATTGATTATCTCATTCATTGTTTTCATTTCTAGTTTTATACTCAAATTTTTATTATTTTTGAAAACATTTAATTTCGAAAGGCATCTCTAACGCTGCCGAAAAACTATATTTCCTAACAATATTTTCAGCAATTTGAAAAAAGTAAACCTTTCAGAGAAATACTTATAGTAATACATATGACCAAATATGGAATCTGACTGTTCATAGTTGCTTTTTTCTATCATGGTATTTAAATACTTGAAAAATTCGTAGGTTTTATTATATAATAATCTCACAATCGAATAATAATACATTATTCTTATCGAAGAAATATTAAGATATGAAAAAGTATCATATTATAAGAAGACATATATATTATTAACATCTTATAGGAATTAGACTATATAATCATACGAATTTCTTATAAATATTGCAATATTTGTTTATATTTATAATAAATTTTACAGCAGAAAAGTCTCGAAACTGTATCTATTACAATTGTCTTTGACACATACAATGAAAAAAATTGTAATAATGGCATTGGTCATCATCATCATCATCATCATTTTTTACCTGATGATAGCTTTATATCTCACTGAGGGCTACATACTGGAAAAACTTCATTGAAGTCCATGGCATCAATTGAGCACATGGTTTGTATTTGAGTCGTCTCTCTCGTGCAGTGGATCCTAGGGAATTTGTAACTTACTTCTTACTACCTAAAACCTAGGAATTCCTTATGAGTTTCTCAGGAAATCACCAATGAGTCCTTGGGAGATTATTTTCGTGACTCCGTAAGGACTCCCCAATGATTTCGTATTTTTCAGGCGTCTTTCCGAGGACTCTACAGAGAAGAGTCGACTATGGCAGCATTGACGACTCATTGAAAATATTCATCCAACTATTTGTAAGTAACACAAAATCAAAAATACAAATGCGTCATTAAATGTTAATCAGTTGCATTCATATCTCTGATGTAGTTTCGGACAAAATGATGGCATATGTGAGCCACGATTTAGTATTTAATCATATAATACGATAGATAACGTTGCACTTTCTCATACAAAGTGCAGGAACACACTACTTTATTTCATATTTGCTATACACTTTATTAGAAAAATATATTGTAAATTAGCGTTTTTGGAAAAAAAATAGAAAGATGAAGAGAAAAAAATGAACTTTTAATACTACATTGATATTCAGTCTTTAAAGAGTTAGATGATATCGTTCATCAGCTATGTATTCTTTTTCATTCTATTATATAAAATAATTGCATTTCCTCAAATTAATCTTGATCTTACCGATTGGATAAATGACAATGAAAGGGTGTCGGCGTGGGTGTGGGTGTGTGGGTGTGGGTGGGGTGAGTGTGGATTTCGGTTGAAGTAGACTACAACACCCACACCTAGGCAGCACACCCACATCCACACACACCCCACACCCACCCACACCCCACATTTACATCCACACCTAGTGTGAAGAAAAAAGGAATTGAGAACAAATCATATAATTATTGTGGCTTTCAAATTAATATTGTTGATTATGTTATTCACCTAGTTTCTTCACACTTGAGACGAATCTTGGAAAATGAAGTTTTTGCCTTTGAAAAACTGTGAAATCGAAAAAGGGTGTAAATGTGGGGTGTGCGTGTGAGTGTCTTTGGTTACATCATCCACACCTACACCAATATTCTCATCATAGACCATGATATACATGCCCATATGCTATTTAGAATTTTTCACTCACTATGAGTTCCAGCTTCTGGAATTTAAATCAATTCGATTGTGGATCGCTTGTGAATTTAGGGTGTGGGTGTGGGTACGCGTGTGAGTGTGAGTATTCATTTTCTGTATAACCACGTCCGCACCCACACCCAACACGTGAATATAATCATGTGGTTTCTTTTTTGTATTTGCCATATTTGTGTGTATTTAGTATTAATGTTTTTTTTGTTTGTCTTAAAAAAGCATCTCGAAATTGACTTCGGGTACAAGAAATAAGAATTAATTTAGCACCATAAATATAAATCTGATCTACTGGATCGATCTGAAGAGTTGTTAAATGATATTTCTGATATAACAAACTGAAATTAGATAATTCTTAAGTAATTTTTCCGATTTAATCAAAATCTTGACTTTTTTAAATATTGATGAAATTGTATCTTTTTCACATAATGCTGATAAATCTTGCATAATGGTATTGATTTTTGATAATAAAATTCGTACAATCTATTTGACATAGTGTTTCTCTACATGGATTGTTAGATATCGTATACAAGAACACAACTCAACAAGCAGTTCGATGCTATCTAACTGATATATCTGTTCAAGAATAAGATGTTTAATCATATTCCTATTAGATACAATTTGAAAGTCTTCATATTGCTTAATCATCTAAGGATGCTTTTCATAGCACACTGAACTTTGAAGAATTAATGTATTGATATTAGGTAATAATCGTAATAATTTGACAATACGTGCAAAATCAAAATAGCCGATATTAATATCTAGAATAGGTACTCGTTTCAAAGGAATGATATTATTGAGATTGTTTGTCGGAGAATCTAGACTGTTGATGAGATGAGATGCAAATGTAAGTTTAGTAACATTAGGAAAATAATTTATGCATCTTATCAAATCTTGTTCATTTTGAATGTGAATATGACTAATTGAATCTAGCTGAGAAGCGAATTTTTCATCGAACTTTGTTTGTAATGCATAACCGTTTCTCCTGAAAAATGAAAATACAATTATGCTAAAAAGGATTTATTTAAACCTGTATGGATTTGTTAAAAAAACATTCATCGATTTTGAAGATATTCTCGATAGAACCAGTGTGCGAAAACCATTGTCGTTCAAACCAAAATGAAGTTTGAAATTGATTGATTAGAATTTCATATCTTGGTTCATCATATAGATTAAAGGATTTTGCATACATAAAATCAAAAAATACTTAAATGTGGCATAGAAGTTAAAATATATCGTTCCCAACGATTTGCATTCATATATGCTATATTATTACTAGTCGAAATATGTAAGATTTTAAGTTATTAAAAAAAAGGTTTTGATTCATTGATTCAAATTCATCAAACATTATTAAAACATCATTTAGAGAAATATATGCTAATTGTTTTAATACAACTGAATACAAATCTGTTTGTTTTTTCAATGGAACTATGTAGACAATGAACGAACAAACGTCGAAGATAAGGAATATATGGTACTAAAGCATTTAGATGGTTAAAGGATAAATTATTCTTAATCACCATATGTTCGATACGACTTTATTCGTTTGTCGGAGTAGATAATGGTTTAAACCCAACATAACCTTTTAATGATAACTTGCAATATTTTAATACAAGTAAACGAAATATGTGCAGATAAAGATTATTCGATTTTAGAAGACGATCAGCAAATAGTAATGATTATCGATGATAAATTAGATAAAGAAACTAAATCTTCCAAAATCTTTGTGAAATTTTGTGATTTGATATTACCAAATATAATTCTTTCTAATCGAGTAAATTTTGATGCAATGTGAACTTGTGTAAAAAAACAGATTCATAGAAAAACGAATTTGATAAATAAAGAGATTTGATTCGATGTTTATAAGGAATGATAATATATGTATAATAATTTTCAAAAATCTGATTTGGACATGAATGACATATTGATATTAATAGGAATAGTCGAGTCAATCAGAAGAGTTTGAAAACATTTGTTAAGATTATAGAATGCGCCATATACATGTTCAAAATCGAGAAAGAGTGTGGGCGTGGAGTGTGGGTGGATGAAGAGAGCATCCAAACTCACATCTGCACCCTTCTATATTCTGATACTTACAATAACAAAATACACAATGGTTAAATGAACGGTCAGATATTACTAGAGAAAACATTCTTAAAGTATCATTAAGTTTCTCTAAATAGTTACTTTAGTTTTTGAAAAATACGGTAGCTACATATAGATGATTTCTATGAGTTGTATAACGATCTGCTTCTTTTTGATCATAGTGTTGATGTTTTCGCATTCATTAATTAGTAGAATAACAACTATTCTATAGATATAATATTGTTGAATTTATATTTTTTGAACGATATATTACGACTAACAAATCTTCAATACATATTCAAAAGAAACCTGTTGATCTTCTTCCGAGTTTGTTGTAATATCCTAAACTACGCAGATTTTGACAAGTTCAATTAATCTGTGCAGAGGCGGCGGAACGATTCTAATCTAGGGGAGGCTCAAAACTCCTCAGGCGGTGATACGAAGGTGATGTACGAGAAGGGGGTATTTTCTGGCTTTTCAACCCTAACTCTTATCAAAGAGATATCGGATATCTCGATGTTTTTTCAACAGAGTTTATTTTGCATATATCCTTCTATAGGTGACTGATATAATCTTGGAATGTTTTGGAAAGATGTTCTATGGAAGTTGTGAATCTTTCGTGATTTATTTCTTTAGTATTTACAGGATTCGTTTTAATCACAAAATTTCTCTGCTTCATAGCATAGAACATAATATAACTCTATTAAAAAAACCATGATTTTGAAGAAAAAGCTTTCATCTTCAGTTGTTCTTCATCTGAAGTCTTGTCTACTTTCATCTTCGATCACATGCCCGTGTTTGCCTCAATTTCGTTCAGTTGACGATGAAAGTAGTACATAAGTACAGGAACTTACAGAAAAATTTCGAAAAAATGAATCATAGAAGCTGTTGTTGAATTCTCTACACCAATGCATCACAATGTCTTGTCGACCTGTTGTAATGAGTTCTTAGAATAGTGAAACATAGGATATATAAAACATTGCTATGTCATATCATACTGAAAGTAATAAAAATATTTGTCATATTTATTTTCTCACATAAAAACCATGAAAACTTGAATCTGTTTTTAAAGAAGCAAAATGTTCTCCTGAATTGTCTTAATTGGTTTTGACAGAACTAAAAGCAAAGGCGTGCAAGATACTATATTTTTCACTTTTCTGAAATAAATTTGCTTCACTATTTAAATAACTAATTGCCTAACTGTTCAATTTTAATTCTTTAAGGCGATCTTCAAACAGCAAACATATAATTTTGGTATTATCATTGCATTCAGTATTGTGTTTTAATGCATTAAACTTGATTTTGATAAGAATTAGGCTTTTTGTAGCGTTCAGTTTACTGTTATCGTGAAAAATTACACAGCGCCGTACAGCATTACTTTTTTCCTCCTTTCCAAATTGATTACAATAAACCAGGAAAACCTTTTTCTATGAATATTGTGGAAAGTGTAATCACACATCGTTAAAAGAAATTCATATTTTTATCATTTTCTGGCGAAAATAACGTGCGGTGCAAAAGAAATGGAAAAAATGTCGAAGTCTGTTAGACCATATCAACTTCTCGATCAATAATTTTTTTTTGTCGGAAAGAGCAATGTCTGAACTGCAACTTTTGTACCGCGCATATTTCTTCAGAACGTCTCTGAGAAGGAGGAAAACCCAAAAACTGGACATCTCTATAAAAGTGCTTGCAACGTTTTTGTAATTTGAAAAATCAGTATTACTTGATTATTTTGAGCTACATAGATCAAGTTTTAATCTAAAATACACCAAAATGGAGTGCATTAAAAACACTATCAATACCACCTTAGGTAAATTATTTTATGTCCATATTGACTCTTTAATCAGAAAGGTTTGAAAAATGAAATTTTTGTAAAATAAAGGCTTTTACAAGAATTATCAGTTTGCAAGAATATCAGCCATCATCTATAGAAATCACACATAAATTCAATTCTTGTTGTGTTATTTGTGTGAAATATGTGAGATCATGAAAACTTAGCAGCAAAAAATAATTCAAAAAAACATTTTTTTACCTTTGCAGAACGGTCAGGTAGTGAGCACGAGCAAATCACGCAGTCTCTTTCAGAAAAATCAATACTTTGATATGAAAACCAAAGATAAATTTGACATGCAATATACCACTGAAAAGAGCATTCTTTTTGCTACAAAAATTATCATTAAACGTGATTTGTATATCCTCTTCTGATGTAATAAATATTCAAAGAAAATAAAAAATGATGCTGCTAAGAGATGAAGTTGCAAGTACTGTTTTAGAGACATCCAGTTTTTGGCTTTTCCTCCTTCTCAGAGACATTCTGGAAAAATATGCACGGTACAAAAGTTGTAGTTCAGACATTTCTCTTTCTAATATAAAAAAAAAAATTATTGATCTAATAGTCGGCAATAAGGTCTTATAGACTTCGACATTTTTTCCATTGCTTTTGCACCGCATGTTAGATGCAAAATAGGTATTATTTCATACAGTAAGCTAGCAGGAGTTTTTGATAGTTATTTTGGACACCACCGGCAACGTATTTTTTGAAAAAAATTGAAGATTTTAGCATTTGTTCATCCAAAGATACATGCAATATAAGCTATGTTGATAACATTTTGTGACATTCATTCTCAAATTCTGAATGACATTTCTAAAATTTTCTCAACTATCGGATCCCTCTCAGATGTTGCTTTTGATTTTTAGGTGAGACTTGAGCTTTCTTAAGCGCAACTGGTTTGCCGCTTATTGTGCTATCTAGCATGAGACTGAACGTACTATTGTTCAAAGAACTTTCGCATACTAAATATAAGCTCATGATAAGATTTGTGAGGTTTTTCCAAAATATAAGCCTTCCCAAGCCTCCCCTGCCTGTTTTTAGGGGAGGCTTGAGCCTCCCCAAGCCTAATGGCTCCGCCGCCACTGAATCTGTGTATGCTAATTGAAAAATGAACAAAAACTATTAAGTTCTATTTGATTGATCATTTCGTATACATATTGAAGAGTATAATAGAGAGAAGCACTCTCAAAGTTCTTTTTACTTCTACAATCTAAACTAAGTTAACATTTGTATTCCTCAATTTCTGTTTCAATAGCTGCTGTACGAATTTTTCAGCAAAAAGGATGAGATCGCCAAACTGGACGATTAAAATACAAGACAGCTATTTCAGTGTGAAATTCTCGATTCGATTCAACCCAATCTCGGAAATCCTAAAAATTTCTTCGAATCAAATGAATTTTATTCATAAATCTTAGGAGATATTTTTTAACTAAATTCCATCTAACTGTTTGAGTTTAAAAACTTATCCAACTCAACTGTATTCATTCATTTTATTTCCGAAAACTACTTCCAATTTAAATCATGAGCAGAAATCAATTAAAGTGGATATCGTTATTTATAATAAATTGTTGTTTTTTTTAATCCTATCGATAACTTTTCTCATAAAGAAATAACCACATACAACAAATTCTATTAACGGTAGTTTTCTTGATTATTTATAAATGAAAAGTATTTCACAATTTTATGTTTGATTGACAATGTTTATCATCGCCAGAAATAGATATCATCATAAAAATCTTGTGTTATTCGTTTTGCTTGATAATCATCAATAGTTTCCTTTGATTCCATAACAGTGTCTATTGTTACAATTTCTTCTGAAGAAAAATCCGTGACACATATATAGAATAAACATTGAGTATTGCTGTTGTTTTTCGATAAGAGATATCGTAAAATTCCTTCAAAATCATCATATACTGGACGCATTCTAAGACATTCTAATTGAGAACAAAGATGAATAAATAATTTTATTTCTTCAAATGCATATATTGAATTAATAGTTAAATTTTTAATTTTATTTCTAGTTGATACTAATTGAAAAATTTCAGTTTGTTGAATTGATGCTAATTCTTTCTTATCAAAACATACATCTTCAACGGTCAAAGTATGAATATTCGATGTTGAATATAATAGTTCAATCATTGTTTTGAAGAGAAATGATTTAACATTGATATTTAATTTGGTGAGTTGTGTCAAAGGAACAATATGATTGAGAATAATTGAAGGAGGATTTCCATCGTCATAAGAGAGAGTCAGTTCAGTAGCATTTGGAAAATAGTTTCTACAATCATTTATCGTTTCTTCTTGTTTGATATAAACATAATGAACGGAATTTATATTGTTTTTCTGATAATTTGATATCATATCTTTGCTTGGATTTCCATATAATGTATAAGATTTTCTTCTTCAAAGTAAAAATAATATAAACGTATGCTATATAAATAATACAGGGTGGCTCATAAGTAACGTAACCGAGAAAAAAAATTCAATATCTCCATTACAGCTCAAGCAAACGAGCTGATTTTTTTGTCAATGATCGAGGCATATTCAAGCTTCATATCCATAAAGACAAGCCTAGATAGATCCTTTGTCAAATATCACTAGTGACCTCGACAAAAAAATTTTCTTTTTCGCAGATAGGAAAAAAAAACAATATGCTTAACAAACGGTCTCTCTAGGCATATCTTTATGAATATGAAGCTTGAATATGCCTCGATCATTGACAAAAAAATCAGCTCGTTTGCTTGAGTCGTAATGAAAATATTGAATTTTTTTTCTAGGTTACGTTACTTATGGGCCACCCTGTATTTTTCTGTTATACCTGTACGGATTTGTAGAAAAGAGAACTCGATAACAATCATCACCTGCTGATTCAAGAATAGATGTGAAGAACCATTGTCGTTCAAGCCAAAACTGAGTACGAAATGATTCGATCATGAAAATATCAGCTGTGTAAACGTTTTTCTGTGGAAAATATTCCCATTGAATGCCAAAAATTCGTAAATATGGCATATAAGATAAAATTAAACTTTCCCATCGATTTGCATCTAAATATGTTTTATCATTTGTAGCTGTAATATATAACACTTGAAGTTGAAAAAAAATATGTTTGATTAATATTTCAAATTGATCAAAAATAATATTATTCATATTAAGAGATGCATGTGTCAAATGATTTAGTTTGATTGGACATGAAATTATTTGTTCGTTTGAACATTGCCATAAATTACCGAGAGATAAACGACGAAGTTGAGGAATATATGACAAGAGAACAGTTAGTTTATGTATATCAAAGTCATTATTGATAATAAGATGTTCAATAGGACTGTATTCATTAATTGAAATATGTAATGATGATTCCATCAGAAGGTAATTGTTGAACGATATTTTACAATATTTTAACATCGGCAAACGAAATATTTCATGATATAAATTATTTGTAACTCCTCCTTCATCTATATTAGAGATTACCAATGAAGATAGATATGGTAAAGAGATTAAATAAATGAGAAGATTTTGAAGATCTTTTGATTGAATATCATATAAAATAAGAGTTTCAAGTCGAATCAATTTTGATACAATGCAGTTGTGCGTGAGAAATATATCAATAGAAAATGGATTCGATAAATGAAGTGATTTAATTCGATGTATATTAGGTATAATAATTTGTTTGTAATACTTTTGAAAATCTGATTTAGATATGGATGACATATCAATATTAACAGGAAGAGTTAAATTTGTTAGAAAATTTTGAAAACGTTTATTAAGATTAGAGAATGCGTCGTATGCATGTCGAAAATCAAGAAAATCAAATATTTCATAGATGATATCGTTTGAAAGATCTTCAAAACGAATTATAGACTTCGTCAATGAACTGAAAGAGAAAGATGATTTTTTTCAAAAATATTCTGTGATAACTTACTTGTTTGAATCGGCTGTTGATACTATACAAACAAAAATAAGATAGTATGAAAACATTGATTAAAACTTACCGTTTAATCTTTTTCTTTTACTATCATTACAATCATTAACATAGTTACTTTGTAATCGCTTTGGATATTCCATATTGAAATGACACGTATAATCTCTGAAAAACAGAGAAAAAAAAACGAACACAATAAAAGAAAAATACAAGGTGAGAAAAAAAATGAAATAAACAAAAAAGTAAAACCTAGTAATAACTAACAATGAACAAAAACATCGATAATCAAAAAACAACAACAAACAAAAATGAGTGAGAGAAAATGAAGATTGTCCATCGGTATCGTATCTTCATAGATGGCGATCCTAACAAATGTTTTACACGCAAGTTAATCAAATTCATAGAATTGTTTTCCAATATAAATGAAATAAAAGTCGCTCGATAGTTGACGATTTTTGAGTCATCAAACATATGTTAATGTACAAGTGATGAAAAACTGTGATTCAGTATGTATATAAATCTTACCAGCTACTAATTTCAATGATGTATTTTTTCGGTGAGTTAAATAAAAATAGATTCCTTCGATATAAATCATAGACAATTATACGAACAGAAAAGAGACGAATCTCCACTGCTCTTCATACTAATAACAAAATATATTCAGAATTTTAAGAAAAAAGACATCAATGTTCATTTCTGTATTTCTCATACATATATGATTGTAAAACATTGTCTGTTGTATTATTCCACCTTTATTATTGACATTTCTCGCTATAAATCGGAGACAGCTTGAATGATGTAAATATTTTGAAGTGAAAAGCCTAACATGTATCGTCGTTTATTTAAAAATACATGAAAATTACATGTTTGATTAACAATAATTTTCATCTCCATAGATAAATACTGGCATAAGACAAGTGTTTTATTTCCTTCGTCAGATAATCATCTGAACTTTTTCTTAGTTTGATAAAACTATTCAATATGCTAACTATGTTCTCACATATATTTGTGACACATAAGAAGAATAAATGTCGAGTATTGATATTATCTTTCGATAAGAGATATTGTATAGTTGCTTGAAATTCATTCTTTGATGCACACATTTTGATCGAGGACATAGATGAATGAGTAATTTAATTTCTTCTAATGTATATGCCTTCGTCATAATCAGATCAGTTATATTAATATTTTTTGATACTAATTGAAACATTTTAGTTTGTTGAACAGACAGTAAATTTTTGCTGTTCAAATATGTATAGTCAACTGTCAAGCTGTAAATATTAGGTGATGAACATAACAGTTCAATCAGTGTTTCAAAACGAAAACTTTCAACATTGATGTCTAATTTTGTGAGCTATTCTAAGGGGACAATACGACTGGAGGGTGTGAGTGTGGGTGGGTGTGGGTATAGGTGTTCTTGCGGGTCATAATAACACCTACACCCACATCCTTACTTAAAGAGTGACACTCATATGGAACAGAACTAAAAAATTCCTGGGCATTTTTCTACTTTTTGGGGAAATATAGGAAACAGAGGATTTTGAACTCAAATATCTGATTCGATAATAATAATATAGGGTTTATAGGAAATATAGGACTAATCTGAGCCTAATTGATAAAATGAGACAACAAAAGAAAGCTTTTGCTTTGATTAAAATTATAGATCGTTAAAATCAATAGAATATTTTCATCTGTTTGTTGTTTATCTTTGTTCTATGAACAGAAAAGTTTTATTCAATCGAAATAAAATTAGCAGGAAAATCATTATTTTTTATGTTTATATAATAATTTGAATTATCAAATTGAATAATTTTATCAAAAACTCTGAAGAATAAATTCTCTCGTTTCTAATGAATTGTTTGAAAGATCGTGCAAAACAAAACAGAATGAAATTCACGAAGAGATTTAAAAAATGATGTTTGCCGATAGAATCCTGTAGGGTAAGGTTTTTTCATACCCTAACCCTACCCTAACTCTACCCTATCCTAACGTTTCCTACCCTAACCCTACTCTATCCTTATAGGATAGAATAGGGTAGGGTAGGGTTACCCTGCAGGACTCTATTTGTCGACAAAATACCATTTCCAATTTGATTAGACGATGTTTTGTCTAATTTTCAACGAGAGAAGGACTTTTCAGCTTTATCTTTTGATCTTGCTATTGCATTGGAAGAGGAAAAAATGCGAAACTTATTTTATAAGAATAGTTTACAATGAAAAAGAAACCATTTTTCCCATTAAAAAAAATAACATAGTCATCATTTAATATCTTTTGATTCAGTCTGTAATTTCGATTATTTAAAGAAAATTGACAAATATATTTTAGATAAACACATTTTGCTAAGATGAAAAAGACTCTTTTTGTTTTATTTTTCACTTATAAAATAGTGTCAATAATTCATTTCTCTTCTTTTCATTTTATTGCTAACTGTTCTTTTTTTATTGGTAATTTTATTCATAAGTCGTTCTAATCTTCTACAGTTTTGATCATATTGATTGTAGAATACTTCACGTTCTATGCTTCAAATTTGTTACTATGGATTTGTCGAAGTTTAAATAATCTTTTACTTCACCTTGATAGCTCACTCTGAATGCTATTGTCATACGAATTTTCAAACGTTTTAACTACTTACTACCATATTTTTACTTATTTCACCGATCGAATTTAAATGAAATTTTTTGTTTTGAAAAGAAGAATCTGTTCTTGTAGAAGAAACAAATATTTTTCTCTTACATTGATATTTCGAAAAAGTTCTATAACATTTTCATTAACTATATTTTTATGTTCATGTAACAATCAATTTATGAACATAGATTAGGAAAGAGCTGTTAAGAGTTAATAAATTTTTCAAATATCAATTAATTATCTATGTAAAAAAAAATTACAAAATATTCGCTCTTGTACTTTTTCTTTTCAAATAGTCATCAGTTGAGTGTGGATTCAGATAATATATCTCATTTCTATACAAATCTAATAAATTGATCAACAGAAAAAAGCACTAGGGTGTGCAACGATTCTTTTATTCACTTAAAAAAAACATCAAATTCATTTTTTCATCTCAATGAAGAGTTTTGTGTTGATGCAAATACATCAATTAAGAAAATCATTAGAAAAGATAAATTTCGGATTGTGTATAAGTGTTCATAAATGAACGATATACGCAAACCTAAAACATACAACGCGGACAGCATGTAATACAAAAACAGTTATGAGACAGTGATGGACACATCATGTGAAGATCGCTAAAAAAATTTTGCTTTTTACCCATTTTTTTCTCGTACTTATTTCACTATCATATTTTTTTAAAAGGAATGTTTTATTTATCAACAATTACAGATGCCCAACAAGAGACAAATGCAAATTCATAAAAAAAATGATTTATTTTACAAGAATATATCACTAAATATGAACCTGCTTAAAGGACATCTGTTGGTTTGTGCATATCTTTAAATTGATATCAATTTCAAGTTTGAGAAATCCTAACATTCTACTGGTTTCTAATCATAATCATTTCATTTTGAATTAGAGCGATTTGACGTTCAAATCATAGATATGTGTATTATTGATAATTTTCTAAGAGAAGTCTAGATTTGTCTTGACTATCGACATCGAACTATTGAGTGGTCGAAAACATTGTTCCATCGTGCATTCATTTTCAACTTCTTGGACACGATTTGACGATTCATAATCTATCGAAGTTTCGATTACTTGAAGACAGCAAGTCCATAGGAAAGATAGTTTCGATCACTCGAAACTAATCGAAATATCGAGTACTTGGTGGGACAAACATATTGAAAAGCATAATTCCTATTTTTCGTTTTAACTTTGATTGCTTAAAAAGTCTCAGAAATTTTGTTTTTGAATGCTTGTTTTTTTACTCTTATTGCATGATCCTTTTAGGGAATTTTGGTTTTCTACAGGTTCTTTCACATAGTTTGATCATTTAAACAATGTTATTTATCATTTACAACTAGAACAACGATAGAAATATGTTTACAGTCCTCAGGAAAAAATAATCATAATGAATTTACTTTCATAACGTCCCAAATTTCCTGAGCTTTTGATTAACTCTGATTTTCGATTACTTGTTGACAAAGAAAGTTCATGGAATCATTTAAAATTATCGATTTATTTTTTACTTGTCGAAATTACTGAGACGGTTGAATATTACAACCTTAGCAGGGATATAGAAGTCAAGTTTGTTTAATTTTAGTTCAATATTTTTTGTTGCTTTTTTTTAAATAATCTAATTAATTACAATGTAATTTATGTTCTAGCATAAATTTTTTTTAATACATGAAACTGATAACAGAAGATTGCTTTAATTTCAGATCAACAATGGCAATATTTACGAATTGCTTTTCAAAAAAAAGAACAAATTAAATTTATATTTAAAGCAAATAGAGAAAAAAGATACACAGGTTAAACATATTTCATGATGATACTTAGATTTATCTAAAATTAAAACGTTATATTTAGTTCATCTGATCTATGCAAGCTTCGCATCTGTAAGTATATATGTTCGAACCTCCACTACTACAAAAATATCCGATAGGTATCGAGTGCTCGAAAAAAACTAGATTCAGGGAGCGCGAAACTTTTTTTGAAATTTTAGAAGAACGTTCGAGTACTCGGAATATCGATCCCCCGCGACGATGCTCTGAGAATCGGGCTCATTGAAACCCATCGAGAAGGGTCCTTCGGTGGGCATCGAAGCGCTATTTCGACATGTCGGAGTGCCATTTTCCGACAGATCGAGAGGACGACAATGGATGAACAATTCTTAATTTTATCAATCTATCGGATGGTTCAGATCGACACCTCGAAATACCCATCGAATGACCGATTGGGCAATACCTATAAGGTGAAAAAAATTCAACAATAGTACATCAAACACAGCCAACACTATATCTCTCAAAAGTAATAGAAAGACAAAAAATAACGCGTATGTCATGATTTAAAGACCAAAGAAGTGGACGAAAAGACTCACTGATGATTTTTTTAAAAATTCAGTACAAAAAAAACTCGTATATCCATTTAATCATGAAACATGCAGAAGAGAAGCTTGATATCGCCGAAACATGTTTAATATAGTTGTTACACTTACTTTTGAATTGCAAAGAAAAATTCATTGAATAGATCTAAAATATTCACAACGATACAATCATCAAAATTCTTCCAGACTCATAATCTCGGCAAGTTTCGTGTAAGTAACCTTGTTTAGTTTAACAAAACTACAAGCAATCATTATTATGTTATATAGTGGTTTAAAAAAATGCATCATTGTTTTTTTTATTTAAAATTTTGTTTTTAATCTTCAATGAAGAATATTATTGGTGCCGTTGGTCTTCTCGTAATTGTGCTTCCTTTTGCTACTATAAAATCAAGCAATGCAAAAGTCTCATGTCTTTCTTGTTGGACGACTCCGTATTACAATATTACAAGTGATTTAGCACTACATATGCATCGTTGTGTAATGGAAGAAACGGATCAATGTTATGGTGGACTCTCTGTGACCTATACAAATAAACGACAACAGGTTTCTCCTAGTTTTCTTGGAGTCTCACATGATTTACTTAATTTTGAGAATGAGGAAGACTATATACATGAAGCTTTAACCATTTCATTGGAAAAATTTTATGTAACACGCGCAATGTCTGTTATGTGCTCCGAATCAATAAATTGTTCGGCATATCATGCACAGCTCTTCTATAAAAAAAGTAAGTGATTGTCTCTTAAATGAATTATCTTTTTACATAAAGTATGATTGTCATTTGCAAAACTACTTAATTCAAAGCATTTTCTAATTTAAACTGTCGAAGATATTATACTAATTAACAAATATTTTCTTCATTTTTATGTTTGTTTGTTCCTTTGTTCCAATGTCAATATGGAAAGCGTTATCGAATCTATTATATTCTTCAACATCGACTGATACTGATTTGGTTTGCTTAGATACTAAATCCAATGGATCAGTTTCTTGTCTCAATGGAGTCTGTCGTATGAAGATTTTTGATCACATCCGCACTATGTCTTCTGAATGTTTTCAAAGAAAATCAGGCCACAAACCACATGTTTTACATTGGTATCGATTTGGAAGATCTTCTTCAAGTTTGGACTTTTCTTGTAATAAACCATTATGCAATTCACAGAAAACAAAACAGAAAATCCATAAAATATTGGCTTCTGCCAATATTATCTAAAAATCAAATATATTTGTAACATCATTAATAAATCCAAATAATTACGAAGTGTACGATAAAGGAGTCTAAATCAAAACAAACTATACTTTTATTTGTTGTTTTTTTTTCTTTTGCTTATCATTTATGTGTGACAAATTCAGAAAATGAATTAATTCTCAAGTTCAAAACTTAGTTCAAGATCAAAATATTGAAAGTTCGTTTGATATACATCAAATTACTACTGAAATAAATCTTGAATAATCTATTCTTTTGCTGTAAGAATTCGGAAAAGATGAAATATGTAATAATGTTGCAGATAAATGACCCAAGTGAGTGAAAGACAGGTTAAATGGCTGGCCTTTTTTAATCCTGTCAACTTGTTCTGACTACTCTTTGTTTCAACAAGTCCTCGATCAGAACTAGTCTGAAATTCGACTCGTCATGTCTGCCCGTCTTGATATATTGATTGACGGTTGTCATAAAGGATGATAAGGGTGTGGGTGTGGGTGTTAATGTGGGTATGAGTGAGTGTGAGTGAAGAGAAGACGCATACTCACACCAACACCCACACCCTCAAGTTCATGCACACAACCACCGGACGAATAAACTGGAAGTCAACAGAAAAGAATCATTAATAAAAAAAACCCAAATTCACGAAAAATGTTAATAAAATTGACGAACGTTCTAAAGTTTCAAAAAAAAATGAATTTTCGAAGTATTATTTCTTATTTAGCAAAAATAAACGAAGCAAGGCAAAATGAACTATCTATTGTTTGAAACAGGCATGCCAGTTTTCTTTTTCAAAATCAATTCCATAATATCCTTCTGGACATGTTCCTACTGACAGTCCATCACATGTTTGTCCTTTGCCTTTATTAATCACACCACAGACCGTACCGGATAAATCTGCGATTGTAGGATCGTTCTTATAACATATATAACGAAAATCTTGTGTGTATCCTTGAGGACACACGTTAATCGGGCTGAGTCCACCACATCGAGCACGTGCTAGACCACCACATAAAGTTCCGAGTATTCCATTTTGTTTACTAGTTGTAGTATTGGTTTTGTAACAATAAGCACTACCATCTTTGAATATTTGACGAGAATAGCCAGAAGGACATCCATGACGTGGATCTGACCCGTTGCATAAAATGGGACTAGATGTTGTGTATTCAGCCCAGCCACATACTGTACCACGATAGATTGTGATGTCACCAAAACAGACAGAAACAATGATGAATACCAGTAGAATTACAAGAGGCTTCATGTTTATTACTAATCATGATAAGAGACAACTGCTTCAGTTTATGTATACATAGCACAGGTGATAAGGACCGCAAACACATTATCGTGTGAAAGATTGACGTCAACAAAGCAAAATAGATAGTGTTTATGGTATCAGTCAAACGAAGAGTCATTCATAATTTGTGGTAGAATGTTTATATTTGAGGATTATGAAGAAACATCATCTGTTATTTCTACATCTTTAATTGTTGTAATTCATTTCTTTGATTTCTCGTTCATTTGTTTGCAGATTATTCTTCATCAGTCGAAATCTGTCGAAAGCATCAATCCTCCGAAATGTTCCGGTGAAATCTTTGTTAATTTACAGTACAACTTGGAAAAATGATATTTTAGTTATTACTCATTCACGTTGTTAACATTCTTTCGATAAAGATTAGCATCGAATAGAAAAGAAAAATCAAGTGTAACTGAGTAATGTATGGTTTGTATTCGTGGAAAAATATTTTGAAATTGAGTAGGCGAACAGCGAAAAAACTTGATCGAATAGTGTGAAGCAGATGATAAGAAGCAGTTGATCGTCAAAGATGATTTTTTGCTATATACACAATGTTCCAAAATTAAAATGTATCCTCGTTCTTTTGTGTATATGACTTTGTTTTATTTTAAAGAAATCATGTTGTTGGTGTGTGAATCATAGATTTTTATACATATAGTTATCTAGTATCTATTTCTACTTTCGCTTGCCTCTATCTATTATTACATTAAAAAAGATAGACTGAAGATACTTTTGTAACAATAAGCACTTCTTAATTATTATATTTTTCCGAATTGCAAAGATTATCGTCTTCTAGGAACACACTTTCTTCTACCAATGAAATAACTTGATAGTACGCCGCTAGCTGTTCGAATGAAGATAATTTGTCAATACTGAGCTACAAATTTCAAGAGAGTTCCAGACGGAAAAAATTTTGTAGTGTCTACAATAGTTTCATCACCTGATCATCTCACGGGGGAACCTTCTCAGGCATTACCCTTCGATTTTAATGAATTTTGGTCTATAAATACTACATAGTGTTCTAGTAAAAACTCTAAAAGGATTTGTGCTCCTACACCTTTCTGCAATAGTTGTGAGTACTTTAATTTGGTGCCTGTAAGGCATACATACGATATCTAAGAGAGGATTCGCCAGACTATGAATGATACCAGTAGTTACTTAATATATTTTGTCTGCCGTTTAGTGTACATGAAAGACTGTATCGGGAAACTTACAAATATAATATATCAAATTGTTTTGAATTATTCATAAAAAATGCTACGGATCACAATTATCAAATTTTTGTGGTTCGACCATAAAAATAAAAAAGAAAGAACTTCCAGCTTTTGGATAGGTTTTTTAAGAACTTTCCTATATTTGACTGACCCTTTGGGCCAGGAAAGACTTTACTAAATACAGAAAATGGTTCCCTACAAAATGTACTATACAACTATTCACGACAAGAAGTTTTAGTAAGTAAGTGAACTTCTACAAAAGAAGTCTGCTTGGTCCTGGTTGGGTGTGGGTGTGGGTATGGATGTGGGTGTGGGTGGGTGTGGGTGTGGGTGGGGTGTGGGGTGTGGGTGGGTGTGGGTGGGTGGTGCGTGGGTGTGAGTGGAAGGTTGTCCCTTGTAAACCCCCACACCCACCCACATCCACACCCACATCCACACCCACACCCACATCCACACCCACCCACACACCCACGCCCACACCCACACCCACTCACTCACATCCACCCACACCCACAATTTCGATAACCCTCCTTCTCGAAGTTGCAACTTCGATAATCTCCTTTATCGAAGTTATATCTTCAATGGGATATGTTTATAGAAGTTGTAGCTTTTATGAACGTGATTACTTCGACAGGACATATACATACAAATAAGGAAAACATAATGAATAACATAAGGAAACAGGTCGGAATGGAAATGATTCCTGGATTAATAGTGATTAGGCATAATAATTGATTTTACTTTTCACTTCTTTGATAGCTTCTTCGAGTGTCAACAAATGATTTTGGTCTGTAGGCATGGTCCCCTTGCAAATGTCCAGTGCTTTTTCATAATTAGTCAATGCTTCTTCATAGGCTCCATTTGCAAAATGAGCATGTCCAATTGTTGTATAAGTAATAACGAATGATGGATGATTTGCAGGTAGTATGTCTAGTTCAATTTGTCGGCCAAATTCATAGCTTTCTAATGCAGCACTGTAATTACCATTTTGAAAATGTATCATTCCTATGTTACTATATATTGTAGCTATTTCATATTTATGATGAGAAGGTGAAAGCTTATAGATATCAAGAGCTTTCGTATAAAATTCTAATGCTTTGTCCGGTTCATCTTTTCTCGAGTAAGTTATACCGAGATTATTCAATGTGTTAGCTAATAGTGGATGATCACATGATAGTAATTCCGTTTCAATGTGTAATGCTTTTTGAAAATTTTCCAAAGCCATTGCCCAATCGTCCATTTTTAGATAAATGTCTCCAATGTTATTATAAGTTGACGCAATATCTGGATGGTTTGGCGGCAAAATACGAGTTCGTATTTCAAGTGATTTTTTACAAATATCCAATGCCTCAATCAAATTACCTTGTTTGGAATGTAGTAAACCGATACTATTAAGCGTCGATGCAATTGAAGGATGATTTTCTGGTAGTGTCGACATTTCTATTTGCAGTGCATCACGAAAATTTGTTAATGCGTCTACAACATTGCCATGTTTATATTGTACTACTCCGATGCAAATCAATGTATTTGCAACATCTGGATGATCAGGAGGCAAAAAAAGTCGTACAATATCAAGAGCACGTTTATGATTTATTAATGATTGAGTATAATCGCCAATTTTACATAAAACGTCGCCAATATTATTATGAACTAACACGAACGATGGATGATTTTTTGGAAGAATATTCGTCCAGATTTCAAGTGCTTTTCCATAATGTTCAAGTGCGTCCAAATAATTTGCGAGTTTTAAATGAATTGATCCAATATTGTTATGTACAACAGCAACGTTAGAATGATTACGTGGCAGAAAAATTTTGTAAATTACTAATGCCTTTTTATAATATTGTAATGCCTGTTCATACTCGGCTTTGTTTAAATAAGCCGTTCCAATGTTGACATATATTAAGCCAAGAGATGAGTGATAACTTAGCGGTAGATTCATTGCAATTTCGAGCGCTTTTTTAAAATTTTCACGAGCTCGCATATTATCATTTGTTTTGAAATAGGCTATTCCAATACTATTATAAGTGTCAATAAGATGTGGATGATTACGAGGTAAAACATCGGTTTGTATACGCAGTGCTTTTTCGTAATTTGTGAGTGAATTCATGTAATCATCTTGTTCAATATACAGTGAACCAATATTATAATAAGTTAACGCCAAATCTGGATGGTCTGGCGCCAATAAATTTTCTTGAATTGTTAGCGCTTTCTGATAATTAATTAATGATTCTGGATAATTGCTATTAGCAGAATAAATTTCTCCAATAGTTATATAGGTTTGTGCAAGAGATAATGAATAATGATTGGTAGATTGTAACAGTTTCTTGTCAAGAATATTTTGGTAAAATTCTACCGTTCTTAAATCATGATGGTGAGATTGCAAAAAGAAAGATGGTGATTCAGGCTGGTAATTTAAACTTATGTACTTTTCGACTTCATATTTTTTCTGACTGTTCATTAAAGCTTCAAAATAATTGCCCTCCTTGAAATTAACTAAAGACATGTAATGATAAATTAATGGTAACAATGGTATGACAACACGTGGCATTTGCATCGGACTTGTTGTGCCTAAATGTTCAAATATTGACATATGATTGATTGTGGAAGAGAATTTTGTACTGGTGAGTTTGGACGATTGTGATGCTAATCGAGTTTCTAGCGCTTTCTGAAGAAATTTTAATCCTGCTGAATAATCACCTTTGGACTGGCATATTACACCCAGGTTATTGTATACTCTACTGGCAACATATTCATTATCTGATGAAAGTTCATCCAATACAATTTGAAAATATCGCTCAGCTTTATCATATTGTCCTACATAATAAAGAAAAATTCCAAATGTTATCAATGAAGTATTCTCTCCAATTTGTTCTTTATAATATGTCGTTAATTCTGTTAGTTGGATATTTTGTTCATCACTTGTAATTAGTTTAACTATCCAAATATTATCTAGGGTTTGTTCAATGATTGACTCTATTCGAAACACAGCACCCATTGTTAAGAGTACCTCATATTCTTCGCTAAAAATAACATCAGCAAATTTTATGTTTGTATGTTCTGTGACAATGGTCATTTCAAATAAAATAGATTTAAACAGTGGACGATTTGAACCATTACCGGCAAAAACAAGCGCCAAATTTCGGTCTTTAGTGGTTGATATGAATGAATTCATTGAAATAAGCTTGCCAATATTTTCTCGTAGTATACTGAATTCTGTTGCCGCTATCTCTTGACCACGATAAACTGTTATTTCCTTGATATCATTTATTTTTCTAAACTCATCGTGCGATTCTCTTATACGATTGAAAAGATCTACTATGAAAAATCGAAATTTAAATATAATATCGATATTTCCTGTTCGAAATGCTTTGTTCAATAAACGATAGACAAAACTGTCCAATGTATACCACCATATCGCATGGTCAGATTCATAATCGTTACAAAAATCATCAATTTTGTTTTGTTGTTGTTTGTTCCCTGTGTAATGCAATCGACATTCATAGAGCATTTCATTTTTTGAATTTTCTGTCTGTGGTAAATGCATCAACACATCAATTAATAATTGAAACCACATAAATGTGGCACTTTGTTTATCTAGACATTGAATTGAATTATTTTTTTCATTAGCATTAAATATGCTCATTGCTAGAGAATTTTTCACACATTTTGTAACGTTTTCGTTGATTTTAATAAACAGAAGATCTTTATCATTAAAGATATCGATAATTTTTGGATAGTTTTTATAATATTGCCATTTAATGTTGTCATTAGTATTCATGCAAAATAAATAGATTGCTGTAATCGTTGACAAATTGTGTAGTGTTTGAATCTGATTTTCATCAAATAGCCCAGATATAACAATCAATATTTTTTCGTTAACAACCGATGATATATAATTTATGCATTCTTCGACATTACTGAATATTTTTAAATAATTAATAATTCGACGTAATCGCTCTTTGGTCACAACATCCAGTTTTTCAACATCTGGATCAAACCAAACTATGGTAAAATCCTCGAGATTCTGATTATCTAAATTTAAGCTATCAGTTTTTTCGTCAATCGATGTAGTATTTACTTCAACCATGCCAACAAATGTAAACAGTCAAAAAATGATTGTTGTTTTACAGATGATTACCTGTTTCTTCACAAAATAAATGTTTTCTTCGTTAAAATCTTGATATTATTACTTTTGTTAAAACAAATTGTTCTTAATGTACAGGATGGGCCATAAATAAATATGCGGCAAGAAATTTAAGTATCCTCGCCAGATATCGATCAAACGAGCTGAAATTTTTACCTGTAATAGAGGGATATTCAAAGTTCATATCCATAAAGACATGCCTAGAGAGACCTTTTGTTAAGTATCACTATTAACCTCAAAAAAAATTCTACTTTTGTGGAACTCACATATATTTTCGAAGAAGATAGTGAGTGTAAGTTTTAAGTCGAAGTTTTGGGTGGGGTGTGGGTGTGGGTGTGGGTGGGTGTGGGGTGTGGGTGCGGGTGTGGGGTGTGGGTGTGGGTGTGGGTGGGTGTGGGGTGTGGGTGGGGTGTGGGTGTGGGAGAGGTGGGGGTGAGGGGGTAGCTGGATGTGAGTGTGTATGTGGACGGAAGTGGGTGTTCTGTAGGTATTTATTATCTCTTTACCCACACTCACACCGACCCACATCCATACTCACACCCACATCGACACCTACACCCCACCCCACAACCACACCCATACCTACACCCACACCCACCTACATCTACACCCGACACCCACCCCACATCCACACACCCACACCCACCGCAGACGCACACCCATCCACATCCTACTGTTTCATATACTCCTTTCTCGCATAACCAATCGTAAAAAACAACCTAGAGTGTAACCAACCTGCTTTATAATACGAAATAATAAAAGAAAGCAAAACAGAACTGCATGTTCCAATGACAACTATACTATGTCTACTATCATGGAGTGATCAAGACGGTAAGATTATTATTAAAAGCTGCAGTCATTTTTAAAATTTGTAGAATTTTCTTAGACATATCTTATTGAAAACTAAATACTTTTAATTAATTAAAGTGAAAATTTCAATAAAGTCCCTGCTTTTGTTAAAGAATATTAAAAAATTCTATATTAAAGCTTCTAGGCCTTGTAGGGCATGAATGAAAAAAATTTAATTTTTCAACAATAGAAAGAGCTTGCTCAAAACCTATACATAGTTTTTTTAGTATACATATGGTGGTTATAATTATGAAAAAAGAATCAGTATATCATATGCCAATGATGAGTTGATGTCTTTGGAAGGTACCCCTCTGAAGTCCATATAACTATATATCGGACCTAACCCTTGTAGATCCTACTATCAAATCATTTTACCTTTCAAATATCTTAAAAGTTGTTTTTTTATATTCATCCTCATTGCAAATATGGGTTTTAAATATTTGGAGTATTGAAAATTAATAGAAAAAGTAAAAAATGTCTCTATATTTGTCATAGTTCAAATAGTAATATATTACTTAAAAGCTATTTTGGCAATAATAATATTTTGGAAATTTTTTACAGAAAAATCAATCCAAAAATGTTAAAAACAACATTTTTATAGGTAACTCGACGAGCTCTATCCAACCATGCTAAAAAACCCGCAAAAAAAAATTTTGCTCCATTTTCGATTTGCCGGCACCTTACTTCTCAACACTCTCAGTCTACTTGTATTACCTTACAGCAATTTTTTCGAATCAGACGTTGTTGAAATGCCTTTATTTTTCCGTTGGTTTATATTTATACTGGGAAGGCAGGCGCTGATACTTGATAAGAGTGGAACGGAACACTTAAATTATAGAATATATAACTACAAACGAAATGAGAAGCTGCAACTTCAAATATGTCGAATGATCGACAAAAAAGTCAGGAACGCGTTTCTCACCTATACTGAAGAGAAAGGGAAAAAGAGAAAGAACGATGCAATGTGACTGTTACAGCTCGGCATATTCTTTAATGCTTGAGCCATAGAAAATGCCTTTTTCTAGTTCTACATTGTAGGGCTGTACCGCTCACGCTCATGAGCGCTCATATGAGCGTGAGCGTTTTTTCGCTGACGCTCATGCTCACGTGAGGGGTGGTCGCTCATGCTCATATGACTAGGGCTGTACCGCTCACGCTCATGTGCGCTCATATGAGCGTGAGCGACCGCCCCTCACGTGAGCATGAGCGTCAGCGAAAAATCGGTCACACTCATATGAGCGCTCATGAGCGTGAGCGGTACAGCCCTACTACATTGTGTTGCCCTATCTGTCGTCGTCGGGGAAAATGAGCATCCATAAAAGCACGTATTTTCTATTTGCGGTTTGTCTGCCTTTTTATTAGTGAATGCGTAAAAGTATAAGTGTCGCTACGATAAACATTCCCACCGGATCGTATTGGAAACATAGCCGGATCACGTCGAAAAGGGTCGGGACCGGATAAAAACCGATCCAATCTGATAAGACTGTGTCGGAAACTTCGTCGCCGAAAGCTGTTTGGACTATATAAGAATATGTTCGATTGAAAACTGATTAGATCCGAACCGTCAAATTCTGTCGAGAATTCAATTAAAAAAACACAAAATCAAGTTATTTTGTTGTTCAATCATTGTTTTTTTCCAATTGTCACAAGAAATGAAATTAATTGCGAAAGACTCTTTCTCATGTCTAATGTTTACAAATAATACTCACACTATTATAATTATACAGGGTAAGAATAAAGATATGAAGCCAGAGTACAGCAGAGTGGCTAACATTTTCATTTTAATGAAAGTTCAAGATGGGTAATTGTATCCTAGAAGCGAAGTGTTTTTAAAAAATCATAACATATCGACGTGACATAATGACGATATCAAAATAGTCACGTTCATATTGCGTTTCTATCATTCAGAAGTGTTAACAAATCGATGATTAGTTAGGTGAAATTTTTATTGAATCGCATTCTGGATATTGAATTAAGCTACTTGCTTTCTTACCTTTTATGTCCCTAGCGCAGTAAAACAATCAAAAAAATCTGGTCTTTACTTTTGCGTTCGTTGGCTCTATAATAAAAGATAGCGCTCGTTTCTTATCTTTGTATTCTTATCAGCACTAGTCTGGAAGCTTCTTTGAGTGTTATTTACAGTTTTTTACAAGCTATAAACTTACTTACCGTAGATAAGCAAAATATCGACACAAGAAACTACATATATACAGATTGAAAGAACTCTAGCAACACATACAGCATGACTTCCTTATTTTTGACCATTTTTGTGCAGTTTACTGTGTTTTGGCAAAACTTCAGAAACCTCTTATTTTTATATGGTTGAATAGAGCATCGATTACTCTATCGAACTGTATAGACTCTATTCGAATTATTTCACATCCTACCCAACAACCTAACAAGTTTTGAAAATCTATGAAAAAAAAAACTTTTGAACGCTCATATCTCTCTGAGACTAAATTCAATTGCCGCAAAAATAGTTTTATATTCTAGAGATCCATCAAACTTAAAGTTGCACGAAGTATTAAGTGCAACTGTTTTGAATTCGAATAGAAAATGTAATTTTACTGTTGAAATTTAAAGTAATTTTGCGTAACGAACAAGTACTTTATTGTACTATTCATTTTATCCAAGCATTAAGACAGCAGCCACTATTGCGATTTCGGCCTTGCCGAAGGGTCTCATCAGGTGGGTGTGGGTGTGAGTATAGATACGGCTGTGATTTGTGGGTGTGGGTATAGATACGGGTGTGAGGTGTGGGTATAGATACGAGTGTGAGGTGTGGGTGTGGGTGTGATTAAAGACAAAAGGAATACCCACGCCCACACCCACACCCACACTCACACACCCACACCCACACCCGCCCACACCCACACTCACACCCACACACACCCACATCAACCCCCACACCCCCACACCCACACCCACACCCACACCCACATACCCCACCCACACACCCCACCCACACACCTCACCCACACCCACACCCTCTAATACACATCAAGAACAATGATCGATTCTGATAGATATCACACTTATTTTGAAACTATCGATTTTTTAATAGTAATATATATATGAATCAAAGAAGGCGGCAACTGATCTAATGCTATTCTGCAAGTATGTAGTTAACCATATTTTTACTTAGAGCATAATCATACTTGTGAGGTGTAAGCGAAGCGAAGATCGACGATCACATCCGACTTAATGTATCGACAGCTTTTAGTTGAAGACCAATACATAAGCTACTTTCTAAAAGTAATGGGCTTAGGCTGCATCCATAGTAAAAAATTCATTAGATTAAGCTTTAAGTGTTTCCATACTAAATAGTTTTGGTAAAATATTAATCACTCAGGTTTTCATTTTGATTCATTTTCCTTGTTTTGCTTTCTTTGTACATGTACATTATCTAAAGGACTGCTCATAGAACCCATTTTTCAAAAAATAAAAAAATTCAGTTCGTAGAATTGAGAGCTGTCACAGATTCAGCGCATATAAGAAATTTAGAAGAAATAAAATGACAAAATTAGAATGATAATTGTATATGGATTTTATGAAAAATGATTAAGAGGTCACTGAAACAAAGTGTTTATAAATAAAATACTCAACGTCAATAGTTTTCCCACAGTTCAGTTGAAAGTATACATCGAAGTTTTAGACTACAGTTCATCACTTCGTTTCTTTGCAGAGGCTGTGAGGTCTTGAAATTTACTAAGGAAGTTCATGTTTAACATATCTAGTTCTCAACGTGATTCACCATTCTCACAGAACTCAGAAATTGATGACTGAAAGTCATATTGAATGAAATGAAATCAAAGAAGCCGATAGATATGAAGAGACCTATGTAACACTAAGATCAATGTAGCAAAACAGATACTATTTGTTGAGACTACTCGTATTTCGCACATGGTGAATAACCAGATCGAGTTTCACCTTAGATTCATGATGTCATTAAGTTTTGTATAGATGTTACATACTGAACACAAATTTGTGAGTTCATCAAGATGGTCAAGAATATGATGAACAAAGTCAACACGTAGCGAACGAGGAACGGACGTAGTATCATAAGACATTATTGTTTTCGTCATTATGTTCAAATAGGATTTCTTGCGTTTGTCGATTTTATTTTTCAAAATGAATATACATCAAACTACTTTGCGAAGTTATAGCATTTAATTAAGCACTGTTCTTATCTTTTCAGAGACCATTAAACATGTATTTCTACTAATGATGCAAGTCAAATTTCATCATATGGGTGTAGGTGTGAACAACAAGCACAACTATATCCATAGAACACCCACATCCACCCAAGGTCACACCATCGTCGTTGTTGAGGTGAAATGTTAACATTATAGTTGCTCGACACATTCACACTGACACGCGTTTTGCTTGGCTACAAATAGTGGATTTATTATGCAATAAAGGAAAAAAAAACTAACAACTAGACAATGTTAGAATATGTCAATGGATAAAGTTGATTATTGAGTAAGTTCATGTCTTATGGGGCTCTTGAGGAAATTTCTCAATCAAATCACGAAGTTTGTCGATTGGCGCAGTCAGGAGACTTGCAACTGTTTCGAATGGTGGCTTGTTGGGTACATATGGATGAGCCCTATATGTGTGTGCAATAGATTAGTGAATGAGAAAAAAGAAAAGATAGCATACCGAGTGGGAGCGAAAATTTTTGTTCGTTCGAATGATCGAGCCAATGTGGCACTATCAGCAGGTTTCATAGCTTGTTCAAATTTTGGCAGATCAGTCTCTTCTGCCCTATATTTTACAATAGAAAAATATACAGGAAAAGTGACAACAATGTTTATATCTGTACTTATTGATGTGTCGATTTAAAATCTTCATGAGCTTGTCGAATATCGAACGATAGTTTTCGTCAGACACCGATAATGTTTCGAGCAAATGCAAGAAATCTTTTAACTATTTATGATAAGAAAATGGTTAGCAAGATACTACAAAATAATACACAAGGGCTTGCCTCCTTATGTTCAGCACGGCTAACATCGGCCATCTTTTTTCCCTCGGCACCCAAATACTTTTCAAAAGCCGGATAAACAATGAGTTCTTCGCCGACGGCGTGCCGAGCGAGTTCCCATCGAAATTGATTGGCCCACTTTTGTTGTTCGCCAATATTACCTTCTGTCGAGATATATTTCTGCAATTTTGGAGATGACTACCAGTTTTACAAAGAAAAAATGAGAAAGTCAAACCTTATAGTCATCCCTTAGATTTGCATGATCATTTTTGATAGAGGCTGAAATCGATGATGATATCATTCGAACGGCATTGTTCGTTAGACAATACGAAAATTGAGGTAAGAATCGAGATGATCGACATAGAGACTGCATTGCTTCCTTTAAATAGAACGTAAATGAAAATAACGCATATGTGTTTTTGCTTGCCTGTTTTTTTTCTGACCTCTTTCTTTTTCTTGCCTCTTTTTTTTCTCGCCTCTCTTTTTTCTTTTCTGTCTTTTTTCTCGTCTCTCTTTTTTCTTTCCTATCTTTTTCTTGTCTGTCTTTTGCGCGTTCTGCGTCTTAGCGACATGTAGGACACCAGAACAGATTGTAGGGAGCATTACGTACATTTTTCACATGAAGGCCACTCTACAGAGAAACTGTGAAAAAAATAAAGTTTTGTCTGGCGACAAATTGATATAAATTATGTTTCTCTTTTTATGTGGTACTCCAACAGCTTGCTAATACAAAAACAAATTTTTTACTCACTGTAGCGATAATTTTATACACGATAGAGGTGTTTCTAAGGCAACTGATACGTTTTATTAGATCTCATGGATCATGACAATAAGAGTTCACGAAGAAACTGCTCCAAATGTGGGTGTGAGTGTCGGTGTGGGTATGACTTAATGAGACCGACATTCACATCCCATGCCCACATTCACATCCCATGCCCACATTCACATCCCATGCCCACACTCACACTCACACTAACCCCACAGCCGCACGTCCACATCACACTCCACACCTTACACCCATTCCCAGCCACATACGCACGCCCGCACTCTCGTTACGAGTTTTGAAATTACAGAGTAAGAAATATAACCTTTGAAGACAGACTATTTTTTGACTTCAAATAATGAAAATTACTAATGTCAAATCGAGAAATTCCTTTTTTGAAAGAAAAAAGAAAAACAAATCGTTTTATTTTAAAAGTGATTAGCATGTCTTGTCAACGATGAATGCTGCAGATCTTTATCTAGTTTTTATGAAAGGTTATTCCGAAATGCTTCCAAGCTGTTGAGCTGACACGAACAGGATGACGATAGGAAAATTAGAATGCTGATCTGGAACTGTTCGTGAACAATATTGTTTAGAAGGATCAGATTTCATCAGGTCTCATTACCTTTTATGAAACAAAAAAACAAATAATCTGTTAGTTAGGATTATCTACTATCAGACTATATCAACTTCATTAGTCTGAATACAAAAGAATGTAATAGTAATTGATATTATATCATGTCTACCGCTCATAATTGAACTATTCGGTTGTTCTTATTAATGAATAGCTAAGATTAGTGAAGTTTAGCTAGTCCGATAAAAATCAAAACTAACAGAAAATACGTTTTGGACTATCTGAAGAAAGTTTTTCCATTTTACTCGAATAGAATTCTTACGGAGATAATCGCTGAACTCATATTTTTTAGAATTCAAAAACTAATCATTAAAGAAGATATTCAAACTTCAGAAAAACAATCAACTAATGGTCATCATCGACAGAAATCTCCTTCATTTCAAAGTATGAAGGATGAGGCGGCTCATTACATGACAGTTTTTAAACAATTAGATTCAGAAAATGAATTAGGGTTTAGTTCACGAACCAATAGTCCTACACCTCCATCTAAAACTCGTCGTGCTCCGCAAGATAAAATTGAAAAAGAGAATGATAGAAATCAACCTGTTAATCCTCTTGTTAGTCTTGATGATGTTGCTGATCAAACAGATCGTCTAAATCATCAACATAATCAAAGTTCTTTACCATCTACAACTACTGACGACTGAGAAAATCAATTTAAAAGATTTCAATCGAATAGTAACGATGATGATGAAGATGACTTTTAGAAAAATTCTTTTTTTCTTTTTCTAATATATCAGCACTTTTTTTTTCAACTACAAATTACAAATACATAATGAATGTCTCTTTCTCTTTTTTGTTTTCTTTCACTTTTTCCTCTGGTTTATCTTTACAAAAAAAATTCATTTTGATCACATAGCAGAATTGAATATATCAGTTACATAAGGAGGCATATAACCACGCCATAACAAATTAACGAAATTATTTTATAATTATGAACGATAAAAAAAAGATATGTACTTGATCAATAGAGATAAAGTAAAATTCGTCTGGACAATCATCATGTTCTTTAACAAGTATGTTGATCATTGTTTTTGGTAAACTACGATCACGGATTATTACGTGAATTTCATGACGATTCATATCAATTGAACGAATAAATTCTATGACAAAAAATAATTAGTTTACAACTTTTTATTCCTAAAATAAAAAAGATTTTTTTACCAAATTCAAAACATTCAGCTTTCACTCGTTCATCGATTAATGCTGGAAATAAACTAGATATGTGATATAACTACAAAGAAATAATCAATGTTTTATTGCACACTTCATTTATTTTATTAATATTATCACAATAAATTATTCAGATTTTTTGAGAATACTGTATCTTTATTGAATGGGATTTTCTCTTTATTTTTTATTTAATGATATACTCATTAACATACCGACATTTCAGTCTGAATTTCTGAATGTCAATATGTACTAGCTTTCAGAAAAGGCAAAGAAATAGATTCCTCTAAATTTTTTCTTTCGATCTATTTATAGTGTGTAAATGTCATTTTATAATGTTATCATACTCATCATCTGCATATAACTATTGATTTCTACTCATTTCATCAGTTGTTATTCTATCTATAACATACTAGAGTTTTACAATTATCGATCAATCATTTAAATATGGTATTTGGTTTTAGTGGATATATGGTAAAGACACATGAAGTCTGTATTAA
>CAJNOP010000958.1:56625-68203 GCA_905250075.1 Rotaria sp. Silwood1 | reverse complement strand
TGATAAAAAAATGAGTTAGAGTACAATCTATAAGATAGAAAAAAAAACAATTTTCAAAGGTTTATAATCAACGAATCGTATAATATGATAAATAAAATGTGTCGGTGATCAATAATAATTGATGATAATTCAGATTGATAAGTATAAGAAAAAACAGAAAAGAATCGTTTCATTTCATTATTTTGTTTTTTTTTCATTCGCAATGAATACAAACAAACGTCGTGCAAACGTACATGTATACGTGTCTAAAAATCGATACCCATGTAATTATCCACGTGGCCCAGGCAGACAATAAACGGCCAGAAAGGCGTTTAAACGCGTTAAAAAAGCGTTTACACCGTTTTAACTCGTTTAAACGCGTTTACTACTGAAATTTTCACTTTTAAATCGTTTTTACAGTTTATTTTCAACTAAATTTGACAAAACCATTAAAAACGCCCCAATTTCGTGTTTTTTTCGAAAAAAAACGTTTTAACAGTATTTTTCCGTTTTGCTTCGATTACCAAAAAAACAATCAAAACTACAAAAATTTTATTATTATGCTGTCAATAAGTCATGTGCATCGTCACTAACTAATTGCTAGTAGGTGATAGTCTGCCCTACTAATCTGCTACTAATGAGTAGTAAATTTTTAATTTAACTATTCTGTGACAGTTATGCCTGGTTGAATGTATCTAAATCACGTAACACAACAGAGTGAGTAATCAGTCTGATTACTTTCTAGTAAGTAGTAAGTTTTTCGACTCGTTGCTTATTAGTAACAGACAACTGATGGTTAGAACATGTATCTTTTACTAATAAACAGCAAAAGATCAGGTCCGATATTTATTATTAGTGAACAGAAATTTTAAACCAAGAAATTTTTTTATTGTCATTAAGTCGAAGTCAAAATTGATAGCAGTATAACGATCTTACTGAAAATACTCTGTGTAGTGAGTTTACATATTCTATATTGATATATTGTCAGTGTATCTACTCAGCAATATTCCACTGTCAATTGAAAACCGTTAAGACAAATATTGTTCGGTGTTAATATCTGATGAGAATGTAACAAGGCTTATCTTTGATTTGCCGCAGAGTAACTGCCATAAACTGATTTGCTTAACAGAAATAGGCGTGCAGCACATCTCATGCTGAATATCTTTAACAATCAGCGTGTAGACAATTAACGTTATAGTGATTTGTTCAATGAATATTATAACATCATCTTAACCAATATTGGTTTATTTTACTGCACATTTAAGAAGATTAATTCTAGCTCGGATGTATTTTGTGAATTATAATAAGTGCAGACAAATATTGTTAACGCTCAGAAACTAAATGGAAGGGGGCAATCATCATTAATGTTATTACATGTTAGTATATCATACTAACAACATAAACGATTCCTTCCTTCTTAGATTATATGATAATCATAATCTTCTCTATTTCTCTTTTAAAAGTGCAAGTACGTATGGGCAACAATCATGTTTAACCAAGATAAACAAGTTATCCTGTTCTCATATAGGTTATAATTAAAAAATGACATAGAGATTAGCTGTTTCAATAAAAGTTTCAAAACTTGACTATTGTATATTTCATCTACGTAGTTATCATCGTCACATAGAAACAGAGTTATCATCAGTCCACATTTGCAAGAAATTTTTTTTATTCTGTCTTTTCTTTCCGTCCGTCCAGTTCACAGAAAAAGGAAAAAAGAGGTCATTCTTTTATCACTCTCTCGTCCGATTATTCGTCTGTTCTTTTCATTTGGAATTCATTTGTGTTCTGTTTCGTTCACATAGTTGCCTAACTGAGTAGGCCATTTTATTTCTAACGTATACTTAAAATTAATGTTAAATTCACTATATGTAATGGCACATACTTCTTTTGTGTAAGACTGGATATGTTCGAATTAGATAAGTTCTTTTCTGCGGAAATCACTCAGAACGAGAGAAAGAATAGGACACTTACTGCATGGCTATTAATAGTGAGTTTCTGTGAAAAATACTTCAATATTCACTAGGTTAGTGTTGACTTAGACATAACATGTACGATACTTATGACAATACAACTAGCAGAGTCGCTCGCAGACGATAAACATAGCAGGGTCCATTAAATATTCCTCACTTGAAATGTTTCATATATAATGTTCATCACGAGTACGTGTGACATATGAGACGTTTGAAACAGTTGAGTTTTCTACTCGATGAAAAGGGAATCTTAAGTCATCGAAATATGAATGAGCTTTAAAAGAAATATCGTCACTACAGGAAAAAGCAGATAGCATTCTGATGCATAGGTGTGCCTTAATCAATTTCGCGACCGACTTAATACACACTAATTATGAGATTTCGTAGTGCGTTGATGACATTTCTAGTTATATCATATCTCCGTACTTTGATATTTTAGAATTTGATCGAAATGAAGTTAAATTTATTAATGATACTTGAAAAGAACATCTGTCTACCATAGTAGTTCCGATTGTAGTTTTCCTTATACTAGAAGCTGGTTAGATAGTCCGTGCTTTGCCTTTTTATCAATTCCTGTGTTAGTCGTACTATTTTAAATCTATTCATCAGTCTATCTTATCCGTCACTTATTTGAAACATGAATGGAAATAATTCAGTTTTCTTCTCGTTGATAAACTGACCGATTATATTCAGATTATCATTAGATTAATGTTAAATTGACATATGTTTATTGTTTATACTTTGAAAACAGTGCAGAGAATTAAATCTCTCGTCAGTTCGTTTCGTTTTATGTTAAGAGTAAGTTTACATTTTGCCATTTACTTGTTGGTATTTTTTTCTTTTTGTTTTTTTTTTCTAATACTGGAATGGTATGACAAGGTGTTAATACTGTTCGATTAAACCTACATTTTTTATCTTTCTTTCCACTATTGAAAAAAAACAAAAAGAAAAAAATATCAATAAGTAAATAGTAAAATATACACTTACTCTTAACATAGAAAGAAACGAACTGATGAGAGATAAATTCTCTGCACTGTTTTCAAAGTATAAACTATAAACATATGTCAATTTAACATTAATCTAATGATAATTTGAATATAATCGATCAGTTTATCAATGAGAAGAAAATTTAGTTATAAATTATTGATACTTCATCGTTTAGATGAAACGTTTGTTGATCATTAAGAGGCGTGACAAGGGAAATTATTTCAACTGTTTAAACAGTGTCATTAGTCGCCAAAAACGCGTTAAAACAGTTACAATTTCAATGACTCCAAGCGTTTAAACATGTAAAACGTGTTAAAATTTAATTTTTCATAAACTGTTTTAACGCGTTTTTGGCGACTAATGACACTGTTTAAATAGTTCAGATGTTGAGACGTTTAAACGCCGTTTTTGCCGTTTTCTTGTCTGCCCGGGGGGACTGTTATTATGGTACCTGGAATTGATGGAGGTAAACTTCATTAAGATAAATTTATGAAAGATAATTATTATTTTTGTCTCATTAAGGTTATACAGGACCTGACGTAAGTTAACTTTTTTTTTTGTATTTTAGTAATTTTAATTCTATTGTTAGGATATTTATCCTGAATTGGCTAAAGAGATAATAGCTTATCCAAATTTGATATCAGTACAAATGGATCATCGATTTCGTGGTAATCTCGATCCATGTGTAAGTTTAATAATTGAAATTTAGTAAAATAAGAATAATAGATTATCTTTTTATTTAGGTTCAAGATTTGTTAGAAACAATTGATATACTTAAGTTAAATTATAATGTTCGACGAGTAGTACTTGTTGGTTGGTGATTTGGTGGTGCTGTTGTTATTAGAGCCGGTACCAGACATGGTCTTGTCAAAGCTGTTGGTAACATTCGTTTTTTCTTTCAATTTAATTTACTTTTCTTTTTATACATAGCAACTGTTGGATCACAAACTACTGGTGCAGGTAGTGTTGGTCAATTAAGTCGAAAAGGTGAATAGATAAAATAAAGCTATATGTTTGATTTATTTATTTTTTGATGTTTAGGCAAAGCATGTTTATTTATTCATTGTACAGGTGATGACTGTTTATCACCAACATGTTCTCGAGAACTTTATCAATTAGCTGGTCAACCAAAAGAGCTTGTTTTATATTATGGAGATAATCATGGTGTTACAAATCATCGTTATCAAGCAAGAGAAAAAATTAAAGAATTTGCTCTTCAATATTTATGTATACCTATATACTAAGATTTTATTAACGAAATTTATTTTTTTTTAATCCAAAAAATAAATTAAACCTGCTGCATGACAATGAGCTTTAATAAATGTTTCACAAATTGCTTACATCAAATTACGGACCAGCGTTCTTGTCCCCTCGATGAAGGAAGGTCACACGAAAAAAAAATAGTTAGTTTGTTTGCTTGTCGCAGGTCAAAAGAACATTAGGGTTGAATGAACACATGTTAAGGTTTTTCATGCTTTTGATGAAAGTTTGCTATAGGTTATCGATGGTCAAGAATCCAAAACTGAAGTGAATGTTATACGAAATAAAATGAATTTAGATGTGATTTTGTCGTAGGATCAAATGTTAAAGATGAAAAAAAAATATATATGTTAAGGAAACATCAATAATAAGAGATATAGACGCTTTTCAAAGTGTGACTCATTCTTTTTTCTCTTTCAACATTCTTACTCACCCTCTTGTATCTATTCTTATTTAATCTAAATTTGTGCTTAATGTGTAATTTTTAAGATATTTTGAAAAAGGCTATTTAGGCTGAAACACGTGTCAAAATGAAAATATTCACCTTGAAAATTCCAAGTCTCATATTCAGACTTGTCTAAGTTGGAATTTTCCATATCATTAGAATCCTTCGGAATCTTTCGGAATTCTTGGTAATCTATTGAGAATCCTTTGGGAATGTTTGGGAATTTTTAGGGATCCACTGTGAATATAGTAGGAATCCAATAGAAGTCCTTTGGAATTCTTAAAAAACTACTGAGAATTCTTCACATTCCAAAAATTCCAAGCTTGCCTTTTTCGCGGAATTCAGCCGGGTCTTCGTCCCATTTCGTAATTTTTTGTTTTTGTTTTGCAAGGTTTCCTTAATGTGAGACGCATATAATTATAAGTATTGAATGATATTTATTTGAATTTCTAAGAATTCCAAAGAAGTATAGTAGGTTTCTAGAATGGATAAGTATATGAAAACGTTCGAAGAAGGTATAAGTCTCTTATTTATTTGACTCGAGATTAAATTTTTGTACTCGATAATTTCCGTAATCGACGACGTAGAGATTATCGTGTCGATCGAATGACAAACCGAAGGGCGAATGAAGTTGGTTTGATTGTTCTCCTCGACCGTTTCCACCAACAATGACATTTCCCTGTGTGGCTCCTTTGATCCAACGCATGATTCGATCATTCTCTGCATCAGCCACATAGACAGTGCCCAATTGATCGACAAAGACTCCATAAGGATATGACAATTGTGTAAGACCATTTCCTTTTCCTTGACCACCAGCCACGACAATGCCTTGTTTTGCACCTTCCATCCATTTTATCACACGATGATTTCCCCATTCAGACACATACACTGAATGATCTCGATCGACGAATACATATGTTGGGTTAGAGAGTTGATCAGAACGAGTTCCATTTCCATTTCCACCTGCAACCACTATTCCTTGAGATTCTCCTCTTCGATATCGTCTCACTTCCCCTTTTTGATAGTCAGTGACATAGAGAGATCCATTCTCGTCCATTGTCAAACCTTGACAATCGATGTTGGAGATGATTGTCTCTCCATTTGTCCCATTTCGACGAGGCCATCGAACTACTCTTCTATTCAAAAAATCGCAGATGATGAGACTATTTCTCTCTTTGTCGACAATCACATCTTGTGGGAAAGACAACTGATGAGCCCCATTTCCAAATCCATTTCCACCGGCAACAACTTGACCACTCATGGCACCCAATTTCCATTCAACAATACGGTTATTCCCTTGATCAGCCACATAGATAGTTTGATCATCATCAACATACAAACCTAATGGGTAAGAGAGTTGATTGATTCCATTGCCTTGTCCATTTCCTCCAGCGACAGTAAGACCATTCTGTTGCCATCGAGCATTCAAATTAATGTCAATGGAACTGCCACGTAATGGTACTAAAAATGCAAGAGAAAAATCTAGAATAATAGAAAGCATCATATCATCGATTTCATTGCAAATCAATCTTTTTCATTTATTATTTTTTTTCTTTTATTGAACAGTATTGACGTACAATAGAATGATGATTATTCATTCATTTTCTCAACAATAAACAATCATTTGGAAAACTTTCACTTTTCATCAAGAAAGTAAGAGTAGAATTCTTGAATTCTGTGAACAATCATGTCATGCTCAAATAGTAGATGGAATTCACAAATCTTTAACAAATGATAATTTTTGTGTTTATGGAAAATTTCTTTATTTTAGATACTTATCTATTTATTTATTTATTTGAAAATACAATCAAATGTGTTGATCGATCATGAAACAAAAGTGAAATTGTACAAATTTGTCTCTCTATCTCAATTCTTCACTCGTGAATGAATATGAGTTAATTAATTAATATTCTTTATTTGCTTCCACGAGCATGTTGATTTAAATTAGGTATGCATCAGTGCAAGTTTAGAACTGGAAACTGAGTACCCAATTGCACTGGGTATATATTTAACTGATCTATGATTTATTAAATCATTGGTAGTTTTCTTTGAGTTAATACACATTACAATTATATAATTCTTGTACTCTTAACCCTTTCAATCCCGAGATTTTCTTGCTTTCTGTACGAACACGAAGAAAAATAATTCAATCTTTCTCTTGAGCATTCTACTGTCACAATCAGCTGCGTTTGAAATCTAGCGTCATTATTTCTAGACATAGGCAAAGACAAAAACTAGCTATTTTAAAAGAACCCTGCGTGATGAACAAATTGAATTTGAAAAAGTCGTCTGATATACGTCATCTAAGAAGACGACAGAATGCAAAATATTTCCTTTGCTTTCTGCATGTCATCTCGTAAATGATATACTGGATGGAAAGGGTTAATATATTCATAACTCGAATTTTGAACAAATTTAGTATTCTTCTATTATTGATGGTTTATTTACTGTTACGATATTGAGGTATTGGTATTGATAGTGAATCGGTACCAATACCCTCAATACAAGGGAAAAAAGCAGTTTTTACAATTTTAAGGTTTCAAAACATTTCAAAAGATTTTGAGAGAATTCAGAGACTTCGAGAAATCTGCAGCAATTGCAAATAATGGAGCTGTTCATCAGTTCAGCTCTCAGAAGCTGGAGAGGATTACCACAGATCCTCAAGGATGATCGTATGGAGGCATCGATAAACAGGTGTGTCGCAACCCCAGTTTACTTTGCTGAGGTAGAACTGGTCATTCAACTTTTGTTCATTTGAAATGAAGTTATCTAGCAGCTCTTTGAGTAAAATCTCGCAAACTATGGAGTAGGAGCTATGACACACCTAATCCTGAATGGATCTTTGACGAAAGATGAACTCAAATTTGACCCAAATTTGTCAAACGCAATTTCCTCGATATAGCACTAATTGTAAAGTAAAACCACTCGATTACGGGACGCAATTACGTCGACCTAAGAAAAACAGCCACCTTGTTGCACTTCCTAAAAGAAAACTCCTCACTTACACATCTCTTACATTATCCTCTAAGCCAATATTTTGTTCCACATTCAACAGTAGTTCCTGAGTGACATATGAATGATGTTCTTAGCACAGTTTGACGGTATACGCCTAAAAGCTTATGAAGACCTATGACAACTAACGCTAGACGTATCCTGAACACTTAGTGATACCCAACACCCTTGCTTCGAATAGTCCTGAAAAAGGAACCAAGGGTATACCAAAACAGCGTTTGAAAAATTAACAATAGAGACAGTTTCCCTAATAACGACGGGAAAATTTTCACATCTTTTCTTTGATTCCGTTTTCAGTCATTTTACATTCGACTTAAAATATTTTTATATTTGGATAATCTTTAAAGTCTCCTCTTTCAAATGGTATGATCACAGCCTCTCTACATCGTGCTGTAGTGGGGATATCAGCGGCCTATGATCGAGAACTCCATCCGTCGTTATTTGGTACAATTTCCATAATTCCGACGGCAAGCCAATTTTCTTCCCGAATAACGACGGCAATTATTTTTTTTCCCTAATAGCGATGGCCAGTCAATTTTTATCCCGAATAGTGACGGCAAGCCATTTTTTCCTAATAACTATACATCATTAAAACAAACTAGTTTAAATTATGAATAAATTCTACTTGTTCTTTAGAAAGCATTGAGCTGTATAATTTGTTTGAATGGACTAATTGAAGCGGGTTAAAGAGTTTTCAATCCTTTCTTTTATTAAATACATTCGCTACTCAAATTCATCGTTACCTTATCTGAATTGGTTTTTAAATAATTTCAATAATTCTCTCGTTGTTATATAGCCAAAGTTTTCTTTACCACTTCATATCGAGGCAAATGTGCGACACTTTGTTAGTTTTGTTGCATTTTTCATCTCTTTTAGTACACAAATTACTTTATATTTAAGTAAAATAAAATGTCAAAGAAGGTCATAGTTGGATAATAAATGAAAAAAAGATTGTCCAAAAGTACGAACTCAGTGTTTTAGCAAGTTTCGGTAAAATAGAGCAGTGGAGGTTTCTTATGTGATAAAAGATTAGAGACATCGAAGCATCTTCTATATGTTCCACGAAGAGAATTCGATCCCACAAAGTTTTAAAGAAAAGCAAATCGAGTACTTAATAAGAAAATGAGTTAAATGAAAGAATTAATTCAAAAACGATTAGTCGCTATTTCGTCTTCTAATTCTAACCAATTCACTGATGAATGTATGGATCAGACCCAATGAGGTACTGAGAATGATGCAATAAAAATAGTCATTTTTTGATATATATAGAAAAGTATATCAGTGAGATACGAAAGATTGCTTGTACGAATTTTCCAGAAAACAGTTTGCTGTTTACTCAACATACCGATTAACTTTCTAGTAATCGGTAAGCACATTTATGAGGTATTCATCTGTGTTTTGGTTCCATCTAAATAGTTCGCCTCGAACATAAGGAATAACTATATTGAAAACAACACGTATCAGAGAATTTTAAATTTTTTCAGTGAGAAACAGAATCGTCTAGTTTTAAAAATTAAAACAATAGATTCTATAAAATCATGAAAGAAGGATAAAAACCGTATAATCTGATTAAAAGAAATAGATTAAATTAGAGGAAAGTTGAATATTTAACTATTTAACTAATTGTACGCGTAAGGAGAAATTCCTCTAATCTTTACGATTTTAGTGTTGTAAAAAAAAATGGTCAACATTAGTATCTACATATATTCGAACAACAAAACGAAGATCTATTAGGAAAATAGATTTTCCTAAACTTTTATATGATCTTTATACAAGTTCTTTCTCGTCGAGTGCTATAAGTGGTGGATTTCGACGAGCTGGTATATTGCCATGGGATGGTGATGCAATGAAGGACAAAGTTGTTCGCCGAGCTTCATCATCTAATATTCTTACCATGAATGAGTAAGTAATGGTAGAATTGTTTATTTTTTCTAATTAACGAATTTTAGTTCATTAGCAAGTAGTATTTTATCAAGCTTGGTAAATGAAATACGTACACCAAATGTTCATACAAATAATTCTAATAATTCATCAAGTACAAATCAAATGGATATTGAGTATGTTTATATAATTTAAATTTTCAAATAATCGACTATGCAAATCACAATTAACTAGGCTAAGTTAGGAACCATTTTATTTGTACAATATTTGAGATTACTTGCAAATATAATAGTTTTAGAATATTTACCGCACAAAGCGCTTTCATTCAGTATAGTTTATCCTGACAATAATATTCTACCTTTCATTGTCTTTTTGTTAGATGCATCTTTCCATGTATGTCTTTCTACTTTATTCACTGATAGCAGTCTCCCTCCTTATACTTGATACTTTTATACAAGATGCAGTTGTTCTATTTTCGCATTAGATTTTTCAGTTTTGTTCCTGAGTAGCTCTTTTAAGTAAAACTGTTCATTGTTAAAGTTGCTCTTCTATTGTAATAATATTCAAAACTCTTGAATATCTTTTTCTTGTATAGTTTACCACCATCTTCATATCGTCGTCAGGTAACTTTTGATGACGAAAGTAGTGATGAAAGGTATGAAACTAATCAACTCTCATATTTTTTCCATTCATATCAATTATTTTATACTTTAGTGATTCGGATATGGGCATGGATGCTGATTCATCAACAAAACAAAAACCAATAAACATTCATTATGGTCAGATTTTATCAATATCATTTCGATTATTCTATTCGTCAATATATTCTAGATTCAGATGAACATTTGGATTCTTCTTCTAATCAAAATAATGGTGATTTAGCTAGTACGTCATCATCAACATCAATTCAACTTAGTCATACATCAGCTATTCGAACAATAATGTCCTCTTATGTACGAAATAATAATGAATCTGTTCAACCAAAACCAGTTAAATTGAATCGTCGTGTACGTATTGAACGAAAATTTGGTGAAGATATAACCAATGGAAATCTTTTACAGGAATTAAAAGAAAAGGCAGAGGCGAAAAAAGCAAAAATGAAAAAAAAGAGTTTCACAAGAATCTCAACGATCATCCAAAAAAACAAATTAATTACTAAACATGTAAAATGGAACAAAAAACGAACCTGTAATGCTAAAATACAAAACCGATAAATATTAGAAGAATAAAAATAAAAATCAATAGCATTTACTTGAGAAGAATGAAAACGAAATAACAGATTACAGTTCTGATCATAGCTTGTGTTGAAATGAGGCAGTATCGTCAAGGTGTCTCGTTTTTTACATCAAACACGCAGATGGTATTTTAAGCCATATTGCTTTAAAACCGAAAGGCCCACATTCTAATGCTTTAATAAATGAAAACTCAATCTTGCCCTTATTACTTCTAAAGTGCCTATCCCATTCTATGAAAAATATAATTTTTGTGGATTTAAAGCGACGGCATCGGTGCAAATCAGCAAAAGGATGTGAGAGTGAAGGTCTTTCACTATTGGGCATTTCGCACATTTTTTTTTGAATGGACAGCATGTAAAAGAGAAGAATCAATATGTTGCACACGCTCGACTCAACATATTTCATTATGGTTCTGGAAGAGAATCTGATTTTAGACCTTGTTTCTTGAATCACACATATTATGATAAACGAAAGACACAGTCTTAGTGCTGTCAAAAACGAATACTTAAAGGAAGCATTACAATCCGATTTTTTCTATTGCATTTTCGTTATTTTAGTCGAAAAACTAGAATGAAATACGATGTTGTGAATACATTTTGAAGAAGGTCTTTCAACTATGGCAAAATACTAAGTTCTCAGAGACTCTGACATTAGTGATGGAGTGACACTTCAGAATTCGCTGATTTTTTAAATATATTACAGAGAGTAGTGAGTTTAGTATTTTCTAAAATTTTCAGCTCGATTTGATAGTTTTTCCTATACAAAAATCAAAATACTAACGAGGGTGGGGTGTGGGTGTGTGGGTG